>JAQFZO010000274.1:0-29413 GCA_034695885.1 Geophilus flavus
TTTCGGACTCGCAACAACAAGATGATTCAAAAAATACCAAATATGATATGATTTGGTTTGTTTTACAATTGGGAAAGTAGGTTTTTGCACTATCTCAAAGTCCAAATTACTAAATTACCGATTTATCGGTAATTTGTGTTAAAAATACCGGTAATCGGTAAGGCCAAAAAATGACCAATTTACAGACAAACCCTACTTCGGAATAAATACTACTGCCCACTGTTAGCGACTCCAACTTTAACCATCCGAAAAATTAAAAAGGTCCTTTTCTTCGACTTCTCCATGTAAACCGAAACCTACTTTCTTCATACACGGGTGACGATATAGCTGCTTTGCCTTTAAGTTCCAACGGGTCTGTTGATAACGTTGGAGAACAATCCAAATCTGGAGCATCTTCTGTCGATGGCGTATCCTGTTGCTAAGTAACCCAAATTACAAAAGATAGAAAGAAAAAAATAAAACGGTTCCATTATCAGGAATAAAAGTTTATTCTCCTTTCCATGCAATTAGGTAACTAACCTGCATTATCTCGTCGATCTCTTCCAATACTTCCTCTGCGGTGAACATCGGCTCCTGCTGCAAACTCGAGATAATCAAAGAATGCAAATCTAAATCCTTTGCCACATCCTCGTCTTCGTCGTCTAAATCTAAATCCTCGCTCGACTCTCTTTCCTACAAGAAAAACAAAATCGTTATATTTCACAAAATAATTTTTTTTTTGAAAAAAAAAAAATTAAAATTCTAATTTCTCACTTACCCTTTTGTCATTTAAATTAAGTGTCGGCATGTGAAGTTTCCTCGCGTACGACTTTGACCAATCTATGGGTAGAATGTTACCAAAATTTCCAGTTATTGTCCACCACATTCTGCAAATAGAAATAAATAGATAAATCGCACACGTTTTAAAATTTAAATCCTCCTCTCTTGTGCATGCACCAGCTAATTAATTAAAGATAACTTTCGGCCATGTGCGAGCAACACCACCCATGTGTTAAATTTATTAGCAATTTATTGCTTTTCATCCCACCACGTGCGCCTTGTTATCTCTGCCAAAACGACGCAAATCAACATTTTTCATCACTCGATTTGCGCCGATCCGTTCCTTTACTACTCGGGAAAATTAAAATATAAAGTCCGACTAAATGTTTAACGACACGGCCAAAAATAAACACAAACTTGCTACTTTCTCGTCATCGTCGTGTTTGCTCTGCTAATGAAACTAATCTAATTAGATGTAATCACCGATCAAATTAATTCTGAGCTGTTATACTCCTATATCTATAGAAAATTGCGACGCAAATGTCGATCTCGACATTTTCAGCCCAAAATTCTCGTTGGGAGGCATGCTCGCCATATAAATCGACCCCAAATGTAAGGTAGGCTCATGGCCAGATGTGGTACACGAACAGTAGCTGTATCATAGATGTAGCCAAAGCTGTAGCCAATGGCAAAAACGAACCTGTTGGTACAATTACAGAAGAAGCTAAATCAAATCAAGATGGTCTTTTCTGATTCCCATCAATCAAGTCCGAAAATCTAGATCCCACCTTCCAAAAAAGGAGGCGTAGGATTATTTCAGAGATGATTTTTTTGTCGATTGGAAATATTTCGACTGGATTTGTGTACATGGAACACGAAATATTTCAAAATGATTATTTTCAAAATTTTAATATTCCCATAATACTTGAACTGGAAAATATTTCGAAAATAATTCCCCAACTGAAAACACATGATTTTTTTAAGGGAATTAATCACATCTGACAGGATTTAGTTCGAAATTGTGAAACCATAAGTCTTTTTCTTCTTCTTCTAATTTTTTCCTGGTAGGAGGAGGAGGGAAGGCAATCATTCCAGTTGCCAATCTATAAATCCTAGAAATATTTTTTCCCCCAAAAAAATTGTATTTTTTGTTGGGGGATCATTTTCGAAACATTTCGTGCTTTTTTTCAAGATAAATCCTGTTGAAACAAACTTTCGAACAAAATCTCGTTCAAAAATAACCCAACGAGAGTTTTCAACAGTTCGATAATCTCAATCGAATATATCGATTGCACAAAGGCTAATCACACATTGGGGTACAGCTAGAACTGTTGTCCAGACTCTAAAAATTGACTTCCCACCTTCCAAAAAAAAATGTGTACTCTCACAGACGACTCTTGAGACTGACAACTTTTAATGAAATGTGCATTATATCCCCTTGAACACATTTTCGGAAGGTGGACCAAGCTTTTCAGCCTCCCAACACGACGAGAGCATTCAAAAAAGACCCAACCCAACATGATATGATTCGGCTTGTTCAGCAATTGTACCCACCGGTACTGTATTCAATTTAAAATTCCACAACCGAAAATATTTTATCCCCATGTGGCTCCAAGTTTCCGAGAGCATTTTTTAAAGTCTTAGAAACTCAACTTCCACACCACAATTTACTATATATATATATATTTTAGGGAATGGGGACTGGGGGCCATCATGCTCATCAAAATCCTTCACACGAAACAGGAAATTAAAAAAACAGGCACATCCTAATCCCAGTCTCGCCGTGTGTGTCGGCCGAATTACAAAAAATGGTCTACATCATTACGTATGAATATATGATATACTGTAAGTCAATAAATAACGAATTTTAATAAGCTTAATGCACAATAGTTTTATTTCTGTTATTATTACTACTACTACATATTATATGAACGGTGCAACCTTGGACCGCTGTCCTCAATTAAAATCCAATATGGATGCCTTGACAACACAAGTTTGCTCGCTAGTCCCCATAGCAACACCAAACTTAGCTGGAATAATAGCGGATACGTAGGGGTGGAGAGGAAAAACCCTTTTTGGCTCCAGTCAGTCTGTACAGAAACTAAACACGCTTATTCATTAATCATGCGACAATATTAATGATAACGATCGGGAATGTCATAAAAGTCGAAAATTTAAGGTTATTGCATGGATCAATGCTTGACATTTCCTCGACACATCAATTTCCCTATTTTTTTATTCTTTTTAATGCTTTTAAAGTCAAATTCATCGATTCGCTTCGAAATTTCTTTTTGATTCCGAGGGACTTAACATTTTTATTAGACATTTCACATTTTTTTAATAGACCCATCACATCACTCTCGACTGCGCTGCTTTCGTCCATCCACACGATTGATTTTGGTTAGGAAAGAAGTACAGTATATAGTTGAAGGGGGAAGACGCGATAAACTCGTATATTGATTGCTGGCAACTAACTCGTCCTGCGCATTTTTTGTTTATTACGATGCTTTTTTCCTTTTTTCTGTTTATTTTTGTAGCTTTATCTCGAATACCACTCATAATTCGAGTTCAACGAATCCAATTTATGCCACACACGCAACCGATACGAATTTATTCACCAACGAATAACCATTTCCGCAATATAAATCCTCATACTCACTCCGTAGTTCATACTGACTGGTAATCATTTATTTATTTTTATTTTTATTTCGCCCACACACTCATTCAACTCACTCGACATCGCCCAAGTATGACTTCCAGGAGCGGATCCAGGGAGAGGGGGGTAGGGGCGATCGCCCCCTCCCCTTTTCCAAGGTTAGTTTGAAAATCGCAAAAATCATCAGAAAATTGCAAAATTTTCAAAAATCTTCAAAAAATTATTCAAGTCCATACAAACTCCTTCCGAATCTTCAAAAAATCGTTTAAAATCTTCAAAAAAATCATTCAAATCCTCACAAACTCGTCCAAATCTTCACAAAATCGTCCAAAAATCTTCAAAAAATCCTTAAAAGTCTTCAAAGAATTCTTCAAGTCCTCACAAACTCGTTCAAAATCTTCACAAAATCATTCAAATCCTCGTCCAAATCTTCACAAAATCGTCCAAAAATCTTCACAAAATCGTCCAAAAATCTTCAAAAATCCTTAAAAATCTTCAAAAAATTCTTCAAGTCCTCACAAACTCGTTCAAAACCTTCACAAAACCGCAGTGTCTTCAAAAAAATCATTCAAAATCTTCTAAAAATCATTCAAAATCTTCTAAAAATCGTTCAAAATCATCACAAAATCATTCAAAACCAAACAGAAGATCCGAGATATTTTTAAAAATAGGAAGACAAATTTTAAGATACATAGTCCACGGACCTATTACGTCCCTGCATAATCATTTATTTATTTTTATTTTTATTTTCGCCCACTCACCACTCACTCATTCGACATCGCCCATGTATGATTTCCAAACCGAGCGATCTATGAATCATTGGGATCATGACACGAGAGGTTTCATCTCATTAGACAGAAGCTGCACTGAATTTCAAAGGCATCGTAGCAGCCACCAATTACTTTTCGACCACCAGTCTGGCGCCATATTGTCACAAACCGTCGGATAAGGGGGTCAGTTCGACGAGGGGTTTTGTTCTGAGTGCTCAAGCTCACGATTACTCACACCACGGTTGATGGGTGACTCAATATCTTAATGAGATTTACAAATTTACATAACATAACATGCCCTTACTAGAATGTGTTTCCTCGGGTTATGTAATTAACGTGTTGAATTACATTAACGTCGGATTAAAAATTACTTATGTTAAGTCTAGGTGTATGGATGGTGAGTAAATTCGTAATGCGGCACTAGGGGAAGAAAGAATTTTCTTGGCTCGTTTTATTTTATCGAGAAAACTTTGCACATCTGTGAAGGATTTGCCAAGAAAATGGCATTATTAATTAAGAACATCCCTAAGTTCAAAGTTGGATATACAATTTATGCGTTTTTGGGCGTCTTGGGACCACCCAAGATACATTAAAAGTTGAATTAATCGCGCTCTGGTGTTAGAAAAAGGAGAAAAAAATAACTGAGGACATACGGGGTATTGTGGGGATGTTAATTAAATTTAGTTTGCTAAGCTTTCCCTTAAAGGAACTCGATATTCCCATGATTTCGAACAAGCTACCCATTAAGGGGTGTAAAAGATATCTTAAAGAAACGAGTTTTCGATGCTTCAATACAGACGGAGGCAAAAAACTTGACTTTTAATTTTAGAAAAACAAAAAAAATATTATAAAAATACATATTCTCGGTTGCTCGCATTAGTACATCATGAAAAAAACGTTGAAAATCCATAAGGTAACTAAGAAACACCTATAAAAATAAGAGTAGTAAGTAAAAAAAAGAATTTTGTCAAGGTTCCAAGGTTGAATTTTTTTCCTTTCGTGTTTTTACTTTATTTTCCCTTAATATTGATTCCATCCCATACGGCAAAAACGGTTTTGGCAGACTAAGCACACTGCGATAAAATTTGTAACCTATAAACACAAGTTTTCTTTTTATTTTCCCTTGTTTTTCCGACACCGAATGGACACTAGAAATGGAAACAACGAAGAAAGAAAGAGAGTCGAAGCTCATTGGATCGAAATGGGCTGAAACACTAAAACCGAGCTTGGGTGATGTTTTTTCCCACCATTTAGGTCACCCCGTGGCATTTGATGAACTGTTTTTCCGAGTTCTAACCACCATAATTAAATTTCCTGCGAATTTCTATAAACTCGACTTTAAAAACAACATCGCATGCAATTTCAATTTCCGCAAACAGCTGATGCCATGAATACAGGATGAACACGATTTTTAGCGACGGACAATGGCTTGTTTATTCAATTAGCGACCTTGTAGATGAATTTTCTTACTACAAGTTGTAGATTTTCTTAATCCAACCCCTTAATTTCACGGTTCAAAATACTGTACTACTAAGAATGCGACGTAAAGGGCGTGAATGAATAAAAAAATAAATAAACCGCCCAGAAATTACGTTGAAAATATAAAAGAATGAAATTACTCACTGGCATTCGTTCATGATTTCTTCCTGAGTTCTGACTTGAACTGGAGCAAATTTTTCCACTTTTTCATCGTAGTTGCAAAAACACTTGGTTATTTTCTCATCGAAGGTGTTCACTAGATCCTCCAGAGATCCGGAGAAGGTTTCGCTGAAATTGTCCGCAAACGAATTGTCGTTGTACTCAGAAGGAATCTTTGAGTCCTTGTTTGAGTTTTCTACGTCTTCGGAACTCTGGAAATCGTTGAAATCAACCCATTCTTCGCTCTCGAATTTCGCTAACGGAGCCTCGACTTTCCAGCAGTCAGCCATTTTTTCCCTCATCGTGCTTTGAGTCGGGTCGGGTCGGCTCTGCTGCACTGCAGTCACGCGCTTTTCGAGAAATGCCCGAGATTCGCGCGTTATTCGATCGATTTCGGCCCTTGCTTGGTCCGCCTGTTGGTTATGCGATTTCAGCGAATAGCAGACGTAGTTTGGGGCCGAATTGAGGGGGAGGGGCCTTTGATTTCTTGCTTCAGTTCCAAAATTTAAATACAAATGCTGTTGCCATAGTAAAAATAAAAACAAAAAAATAAAACCAAAAATAAAGATTAAAAATTTAAATCTTATGCGAAACTTGTTTGTTTTTAACACATCTTGCTGTTTTTCTCTACAGTCAGTTAAAATGTAATTTTGGATTTTATACGTTGTTTGCTCAATTTAATCCATCGATTTTTGTTTAGACTCAATTTCGTGCTTGGTGGTAAAGAAACTACTGAATATTAAAATAGGTGTTTACAGTAATCAGGTGAGGTCGTTGGCCAGCAGTTACCTGCAAGGAAAGACCCTCTAATAATCGATGGAATTATGATAATGATTTGCGCCAAGAATAGCTTTGTTTTTAAGATTTATCGAATAAAAGTTTTTGTTTCTGACCTGATTGTAAATTCAAACAAAATTTTTTGAAATAAATAAATAAATTAACAACAAAGATGACATTGACATAGAAAATATCGGATTCATCGACCATGACGTTTTAAAGGTAATGTCAAGTGAGTGTGCACCTTGAGTTATGCGGTATTCATAAAATGCAGCTTCACTGCGAAACATCAATTCCAATCCAATCAGTAAATTGCATATATTTTATTTACAGACCTATACTTAGAAATACATTCATCCACCCACAAATAGGCAATATGTTTTTACTTATGTCAAATGTTAAGTAAAAAGTTGGTAAAAAAACAAAGCACAAATTTTTGAAATTTGCATTAATTTATTGTATTTTAATGTCAAAAAAATACATTTATTTAATTATAAAAGATTTATAACTCTTATTCTAGTTACAAATAATTTAAACGGCGTAAAAACTAGTGGGAATAAATACTGGTTCAATGTTTCACTGCCAAAAACATCTGCTTGCATTCAGAAATAATGCACATACTGTTTTACCTGCAAAATAACACTTGTTGTCGCTAGATGGCGACGCGCGATAGGGAATTGATCCCATTTGTCTCGAAAACCACGCTCTCTCACGTCTCTGCATCTGTACACACTGGAAAAAGCTGTATAATGTCGGGAACCTACAGAAAATTTCTCAGACTGCTAGATAAATGGCCCGTAGATGCAACTAAGTCCGGACGTGATCTGGGTGAACACATAAGAGTGAAAATTGCACAAGGTTTTCGTCAAGGTGAAACGTCCGTCGTAAACGAACAGGAATGTGAAAGAACTTACGCCAGTTTGAATCGAATTGCGACAAATTACTACGGGGATAAATACAAAAGAAGATTCGAATCGTCTGCTACTGGGAATACTGCCGACGTCTGCAAAAGAGTCATTTCGAACGATGGACTGAAAGTCGTCGAAAAACAATACGCCAGTAATTTAAATAGAATGAAATTGTTTTTTACACGTGAAAAGTCGGATGTAAAATAGATGTTATGTTTTTCGACTAGAAATATTTCAATAAATTAATGCTTTTATCGTGCGTAATGTTTTGCATCGAATCGAGTTTTGCATTCATTTTCATTTCATTGATTAAGTTTTGCTGAAGTTTCAAAATCAGCCACCAGGCTGTACTCTCATTCGGCTCATCGCACAATGAAGGAAATAAAACTTTCTTAAATCAAATTAACTTGTCATTTACACACATGAGTTGAAAAATTAAATGTTCATATCGCCTTCGGTATCAAGAAATTCATTTTATCCTCAATTTTATAAGTCAACTCGCACGCGATTGGCTCGTGATGACATCACTCCTCGTAAGCTATTTTTGGTGGTCATAGTGTGCGTAATTGGCAAACTGCGCCTGCGTTGATAAAATGTCCGCCATTGTACCGTCGTTGTGTATTTACGAATTTTTTACGGAAACAAACTTGTTTTATGGCTGATATTTAACAGAATTTAAACGGTTACAAATCGAGTCATATCGCACACATTATCCTCGTTCCGACATGTCTTATTCCAACACGACCTTGGTTAACGTCTCCACAAAAAGTTCATTGGCGGCTTTTCACAATTTGAACTTTGGTAGGTAAAAGAATCAGTAGGGAAAAAATTCTAATTGAAATGCAAATATTCAATATTGTATGCTTAATTAATTAGATGCGCTCGACCCAATCATAACTCAGTAGCAAATAGAATCGAATTCGGAAAGAATATTTCAAAAAGATTAATTTATATAAGCATTAAATTACGGTGGGATAAAAAGAATAGAGAATTCACACCGAATTTTATTCAACTAAATATTTAAAAACGAGTAAACATTTTAAGAAAATCAGTGCTAATCTTTAAAATTTAGGGTTCACCAAAATAAAAGATAAAAATTGAATGTACTTTAACCGCTTACAAACAAGTGAGTAATCTTTTCGAGTAAGTAGCACATTTTATTTTTTTTATATTTTCAAAAATCAAACTTTCCACGTTTTTCTTTTTAATAATTTATTTTTTAAATTTTCAAAAAGTGACATTTAAACATTTTTAACCTTTTATTTACATTCATATTATATTTATTATCGCACGAAAGGTTGAGATAATTTGAACGAAGAAAAAAAAATACAAGAGGAAAAATGGGAGCATTTTTGGACAAACCGAAAACCGACAAGTACAATGAACAAGGATCGGGCAATGGACTCAGGTACTCACTCAGCAGTATGCAAGGATGGCGTATCGAAATGGAGGACGCCCACTGTGCTGTGCTTGGTTTACCTCAAGGACTCGAAGACTGGTCTTTTTTTGCCGTGTTCGACGGACACGCTGGAGCTCGCGTTTCGGCCCATTGTGCCGAGAACCTTCTCGACTCGATTACGCAAAACGAGGAATTTTGCAAGAGTGCAAACAGCTGTGACCTGTCGAGCAATGGACAGACGAATGTGGACAACGTGAAGCGGGGAATCCGAGACGGGTTTCTACGCCTGGACGAGAAAATGCGCACGTTGATCAGTGGTGAAGACAAGAGTGGTTCGACGGCCGTTTGTTGTTTGATTTCTTCGCATCACATATTCATTGCCAACTGTGGGGATTCGAGAGCAGTGTTGTCGAGAGAGAAAAAAGTCATGTTCACTACCTTAGATCATAAGCCTATTAATCCAGTGGAAAAAGAACGCATACAAAATGCTGGTGGTAGCGTTATGATTCAACGCGTCAACGGCTCTTTGGCCGTTTCTCGCGCTTTGGGTGATTTTGAGTACAAACAAGTGGAAGGAAAAGGACCTTGTGAACAGTTAGTATCTCCTGAGCCGGAAATTTTCGTCGAAAAGCGAGATAACGAGTTTGATGAATTTCTTATTTTGGCCTGCGATGGAGTCTGGGATGTCATGTCCAACGAGGAATTGTGTGATTTTGTCAGGTCGAGACTTTTTGTTAGTGACAACTTGACTACCATATGCAACGAAGTGATAGATACTTGTCTTTATAAGGTATTAATCACACACATACACTACATCACTTTTATTTTTAAAAAATTACTAATTTTCTTTTTTTTTTTAAATTTTTTAACAGGGAAGCAGAGATAACATGAGTATTGTACTAGTCACCTTTCCTGGAGCACCGAAAGTTTCAGAGGAGGCGGTTAGAAATGAAAGAGAGTTAGAAAATTATTTGGAAAAAAAAATAACTGGTAATTTTTATTTTTAACACCCAACTTTCGTATTTATTAATTTTTTTATTTCTATGTTTTTTCCTCCCTGATAATTAGGGATTGTGGAACAAGGAGATCAAGTAGAATTGCTTCACGTCATGCAGGTTTTGTCTGAAGAAGAAATACCAAATCTTCCTCCTGGGGGTGGATTAAGTGCCAAGTAAATTAAAAAAAAATATTTGAAATAAATTTTATAAATTAATCCTTAATTTCGTCAACAGGAGAGCTTTTATTGAGTCAGTTTTTGAGAAATTACGACCAAAAACAGCTGACAATGTACGTATTTTACGAAAATGAGTTTCCAAAAATTTATTTTGAATTTTCTCCATAGGAAAATGGACACGGTAGCAGTTGGTAGCACATTTGTGGCATTTTGAGAATAACGAATTCACGTTATTCGAGCGTTAGTTAAAATACGAAATTCATAGGACTATTATAAACACAATCAAGTGCTACATTTTTAAAATGTTTATAAGAAAAAATATTAGGTAACCATTCTTTATTTTATTTAGTTTTTTTTGTTTTTTGTTTTGTTTTCTTTTTTTAATAATTATAATAATAATAATAATTATAATATCATATGTGTGGTTCCTGGAGTTTATTGTAATTACACAAAAAAAAAATTAATCTGCTCTCTTGCTCCAGAATATTGAAACTGCATTTAGTTGAGAGCGTTAGGCTTAAAGGGTTGTATGTCTAAAGTTGGAGAACATTTTTCCTATTGCTTATTTACAAATAACTACATTTTAACAAAATAATAATTAAAAAAAAAAATGGGGATAAAAGACACAAGAGGAGAAATGTTTATTTGTATATACACAAGACCTGCGGAGACATTTTTTTCTTAGCAGATTTGTGTCTGTAAAAACAAAAATCTAAAAAAAGAAAAAAAAAAACAGGGCATTTGTGTAGAATGAATTGTTGTTGTAAAAGATTTGGATTGGTATATAAAAATCTACCTGCACATTAGTTACCAAAGTGTTAATTATAATATCAATAAAATATCAAAGTTGTGTATTTGGATTTTTTGTTTATCGTCTTTTATTTAAATGCAATATTAAAAAAAATGTAGATGCAGGTTTCTCTTTATATTTGGATGTTTGTGCTGTCACAGCATACTGTAATATAAGTTAGATATCAGGTTTTTATAAATGTTTTATAGTAGCTTGTGGGGTTGTTTTACATTTAAATGTATGCTGATGAAAATTCTTTTTGCTTCGATGTTCAAACTAGAGGTCAATTTGCATTTAAACAAAATTCCGTTTTGCTGATAGTAAATAACCGAACTAAAAAAAAATAAGCTTTTATAAAAAAATATATATATATTTGCAGCTGACATTTTTTTTAGTTAAAAAAGTTGTAACAAAATAAAATTGACTCTTAAAAAGACGAAAAAAGTGTATGTCTCAAAATGATATGATTTAAATAAATAAAATTTAAAAAAAATTGAAAACGACCAGATCATCGTACGTTGCAATGTTTATATTTAAAATCAAAATTTAATTGTTTATTTTTTTTTATACAAATACAATATGCTGAAACTATACAAGCACACGTGAACAAATGGTGAAATCAATTACATAATATTGCAAACAATAACAATGTTTAACATGAATGATGGAAGTTTTGTCATAAAAGGGAAAAAATTGGGTTTTACAAATAAATAAAATTAAAATCACAGGAATTTCAACTTTATAAAATAATTAGTAAAAAAAAATATTACAATTCAAACTTGTGCATTTCCATCTTCAATCAGTTGCAATTTGCAAAATGTAGCACCTTAAAAATTCGATGTGATTTTTTTTTTTATACTGATAAAAACATTAAGGCAACTTGTGATTATTTCGAAAAAACGAATAATTTTATATATAGTATATCAATTTACGATCTTCCAAACAACTCAACATGATTAATATTTAATAATCATTTCATACTTAGAAGAAATATTTCTATGTTCTTTTATCTGGATGCGAAAAATTCATTAAATTTTTGTTAATTTATTAATAAACAAAAAAAAAATCAAAAAAATCAAATCACATACTCGAAAACGAAAAAATTGTTCAAATAAAACTCTTCTATCTACATTTTATATAGAAATACTGTATTAAAAACTCTTCCAGAGATGTTAACTAATATTTACATTGTTCGTACTCATTCGCACTTCAACAACCATACAATTAATAAATCACCTGATTCAGTAGTATCACATGATTAAAAAAAAAAACTCGATAATAATTATCTCTCGCTCTCTATATTTGATCATCTCTTGAACTATATTTTTTCCTATTGTCTCAATAGATAATTCTAAGTCGTAAGTACAATAGTTTACCTGACTAGGACATTGCCACGGTGTCTAAACGATCTTTTTTTTCTTAAATAAATCAAACAATTTCATTCACACCTCCGCTCCTAAATCCTGAACTCCACCTTCAGCAATTGGCACATATTTGTCATCAATTTTCACTAATACAATAGTCCTATCGACGTGAGAACGTCTGCCAATATCCCTGTGACACGGGATCCATCTGTGAACGATAGAACCTTCCATTCCTTTTTCCGGGGTCCAATCCTTCCAATTGTTTTTTCCTCCCCGTTGTCTCATCATCTCGTCCGGCCATTGGACGTCTATTCGTCGTCCTAGATTGATGGTGTCGTAGATTTGGCCTGGATCAACTATCTGGATAAATGAAATAATGTTTCTCGTTTTTAGAATTGAAATTATGAGATAAAAATGTGAGTTTTTTTAAAAAAAAGAGAGAGAGAGAGAGGAGAGGAGAAAGAGTTGAATGATGTGAAAAAAAAATTACCCGAACTCTCTGCATGACTAATTCTTTGGATGATGAATCTTTAGAGCCCAAACCATCTCCAGGTATAAGTCCGGCTAGACTCGTTAACGTTGAACTACTAGGTTTTCCGGCAGAACTTACATTGGAAATCAAGCTGCCACGATTTGGTAACCGGCCCAGACTACTACTATTGACGCGTCCCATGCTGCCACCAATTTGAGCACTATCACCTGAATGACTGGAAGATGTGTTATGGCCGCTATACTGAGTAGTAAAACCTTAAATGGAAAAAAAATTTGTAATTGTGTCGATTTAAACATCTAATTCCCTATTTAGTCATCATCACCTGTAATACAAGGGACGGTTGAATACACACCATCGGGCGAAGTGACACCTGCTTCTTCTTGAGGAATGGAGCCACCACTAGAACATCCTTCTCCACATCGCCGTCTCAATCTTAAAAAAAAAATTAAAAGAAAATTATGTAATTGCGTATTTACGGCTCACAATATCAGCCGAAATTCGATAGTGTAAAAAATGCTATTTTGATATTTTGATAATATTTAAATTAATTCTTTTTTATTTTTGAATTTTCCAGATTTAATTCTGTACAGCTAAATCTTGAAAATTCAAAATATTAAAAAATTTCATTTAGATAATATCGAAATAAATTAAATTTTTTTCACCTTCTCCAGACTCTTAGAACGGCTTGTTTAATGGCGTCTAGACTCATCGGACCGCCAACGATGCTGCAAAGCTGATGGTGCGTGTCAGCGTATGACGTGGTGATCGGCGAAACGTAAATCGGATAACCGATCGGTTGATCGCAGGAAGAATTAATCAAATTTCTTAATGCCTGTTTAGCATTTTGAATGGATCCTCTTTCGGGGTTACGATTGCGCAAATAAACTAACTCTTGCTGTTGACCGGCCCACAGACCTCGAACACATTCACGGTTTACTTTTATAACACGAAAACTAAGGTAGCGTTTATTGAGCATGATGATCTTGTATTCGTCAGACCCGTCGTCGAAAACGTGTCTGAGAGCAAGTAAAGAAGGCATGCCGGATAGGACCGCATTGCGCCAAGCTGGATCTCCCTCGTGAGAAATTACTAAATTCTGCTCATACGCCGTTATGGAGTCATATAAAATCTGGGGATCTTCGTATTCTTCTGCAGACATAAAGTGATCCTGTATAAAATTAAAAAAATAATTAATTAATTAATTAATTAAATTTCACTTATATAATCCCAACACATTAGTGCAAACAAGTAAAAACGAATTTTTTTTTCGCATTATGCGGTTTGAAATAACATTAGGTCTATGGGGAATAAATCGGGGATTTTGCTCGAATTCGCACTATGCGGTTTTTCGCACAAACAAGTTGGGACTGTATAAAAACAAAATTAAATGTTAATAATTACCTGATGTAGTTTCAAAGACATGCGAACTCCAGGTGCGACGACTCTGCGAAGTAGTTCGACATCCGAAAAAACCCATTCGTCGCGAAGCGACGTGATTCGAAAATCTCCTTTGAACAGAGCGTGTAGCCCGTAGAGGAAGAAATCCACACTAGAATAGGCATTATGTGATGCAGTTCCTAGGGCTCTGCGCCCAAGAAGACTCAAAGAAAAGCACAAGGAGACTAAGATCGATTCTCTACTGCAATCGACAGCCTGGAAAATAAAAATTCAACTCCATAAACGTACAACTTCTCAACACATTTTTTCAAATTTCTTTACTTTGTCTCGTCTTCCAGCACAATACTGAACCCAATGCAAATAAACATTGGTGAAACTGTTGCGAGAGATTCCCGATGCTCGGAAATCATAATCCTCATCAATAGTCATACTGAACACAGGGTCCAAGTCGACGAAGTTCTTATCGTGAGTCGCCTTTAAAGCATCTTGTATGCTAGAAGCTGTCAACCACTCCTCTAACTTAGGCGATCGTACGGTATAATATATAATACTCTAAAAAAAAAGAAAAATAACCAATTAATTAACAATATTCGGATCATTTCGCTTTCATTACTTCTCTCTCACCTTAACATAATAAGTGATGAGCAATTTACGCAAATCAAACACCTGCAGCATGGAAGCAGCGCTGTTGTCCGTTATACTGTATCCCTCTAAAACATACTTGGTTGCCGTAACTTCCCACGCCAACCAGCGCTGATTAAATGCAGCATTCATTGACAACATGTGTGGTAAATGACCAGGCTCACAACAACAACATCCCTCATCTTCTTCTACACCTTCGCTAATGGCTTCCACTTCCCTTTGTTGGCAATAAGTTCCTAAATGATAAAAAATTTGAAATAAATCAATGCAAAAAATGAGTTTTAAAAAAAATTGAAATCTTACCTCTAAATTCCAGACCGCGCATCTGGAACGATACCAAACCATTGCCCATTTCGATGATATGTATAAGGCAATTGAGGTAATCTGAAGCTAAAACGAAGCAATCTCCTTGTGCTACGCTTCCCCACCGACCCATGAGCAAATCACCGCACAAACTGTGCTGTAAAGAACGTGTAAGGTGCTCATAAAATATTGAATTTAAGTTGTTATCGTCTGCACCCGGATTCCGTTCGAGATGCATAGCGAGTCTTGTGTTGGAATGATCCACTCGTTTAGTGCTAGATAAAGAAATAAAAAATTATTATTTAAATATATAAATAAAATAAAATAAAATAAAATTTTGTTTTTACTTATAATCACGTTCCCAGAATTTTATGGGACGAACATAAGAGGTAATAAAAATTGCACTTCCAAGAACGGGGTTTAAGGGAGTTGAAAGAATTGCAGAAATTGCAGCTTGAATGAATAACATTGCAGAATCTGGTTTAAAAATAATTAAGTTAAAATATAAAAATTTTTATAAATTTTTTTAGAGTCGAGTAAAAAGGATACGAGGCACACTAAATGGTTGTGCAAACGCATGAAAGGCTGACCCCCATGTGATTTGCCAAGGAGCAATGTAAGTAATGATAAAACGCACTTTAAGGATGAATTCATACAACTGCAAAAGAAAGTATAATTTAATTAATATATTTTATAAGATATTTAAATAATGATGTACCTTAGCGAGCACAATACTCATCATAAAATAATCTATTAGGAATGTTTCGGAAGAATCCTTGTAATCAAAATTGAAAAAGAAATAAGTAAAAATAAGAATAAAATATTGACGCGTTGTATCGGAGAATGAGTTTCGCAGGCACTTCATGCTGCAGATCACAACGACTACAGATCCTCCACTGGAAGAAAAAAAATTAATTTTTATTAAAAAATTTTCGTAAAAACTATTAAAACCTTTAAACTTACTAAATGCCAAATTTTTTCACTATTTGCGGTGAATCTTTGGTTAAGGCACTCAAAAAAACTAAAGGGTACATTACATTTCTTTCGAAAAACCACAGCCAGATGAATAATTTTTCAAACCACATAATTTTTGCGGCATCTGACAAATGAAATCAGTGTTAAATACTTGAGAATGTGCCAATTACACACCCAATAAATTATACCTTTGGCTTCAAATTGCCTGTACTCGTGAGGACGTAAAATAGGGTGTGAACAACACAACCAAGGGAGTTGTTTACGTAATTGAGGAATGATGTAATGAATTATAATGCCGAGGAAACCAGTGATGCTGTACAAAACAATACTCAAAGCCGGCTGCAATAAAAATCAATAAAAAAAAAATTACACGAGTGTTTTGCAACAACTTGAAAATCCAAAATACCTGAAGGACCGCAAACACAGTACTAATGTGAACAGCAAAAACTAATACTGCAATTAAAGTGCAGGCAATTGCATCCGATTTTAATCTGTTGTACTGTATTGGGAAAAATTGCACAAATTATTTTTTGTTTCAAAAAAAAAAATTACTGTACATAAAATTTGGATTAATTCTTACCACTGTTGTTTTTAATTTATCGGGTAATGGGTCGATCAATTCGCCTTCAGTATGACCTTGTTTCAGATCTTCATCTGGCCACAACTGACTACGAATTAATGCCCATAACACTGTAGGATCGCTTGAATTTCGACTTAAATGGTAGCATAGAGAAACGAGTAATCCGCAAAAAATAGAGAACATTATGTTATGAGGTGATGTAGATTCCTGTTCCCTGAGCGCCCCATATGCAAATCCATAAAGAACTGCAACAGCAATAACACTCCTGAAACCGCAATATACCGACGAAATTAAACTAGTTGTGGCTATAAATAAACAAAAAAATAATTTGATAACCAAAACGTTCAACAAAATTTAGAAAAAAAAAACATTTGTACCATTTCCACCGAATATATGAATATCTATTTGTTCCATTAAGTACATAGTAAATGTGTTAATCTGTGGTAACAATCCTAAGCTAAACGTAATAGGAAAACAGAGAAGAAAAACTGCAAAAACAAAAAATAAAAATAAATAAATAAATAAATAATAAATATCTACAATTTCATTAGTAATTGTAAATTACCAATTAACAGATCTCTTGCAAACAATAGTAGCTTGTGATCAGTGAAGTACAATCCATATAAGGTAAACGTCGTTTGATATGTTTTGGTATCTATGCTAGATTGCAGAATTAAAACCAACACACAACATAGACAAAAATAAACTGGACGGCTGTAGGATATAATCCGATTAAAACCCTAAAATAAAATAAAATTTCAGTAATATAAAATTAATTTAAATTTAAAACAAAAACTAACATGTGTTGGTGAAGCTGCATCAGGTTGAACACTCTGCAATTTAAAAATTCAATTAAGAAACATTATAATTTCCAAATAAATAGAATAACTTACTTTTAATAACGAATATTGACAACTCGCAATAACAACACAAAAGACAAAAATCCAAATATCTTGAAAGAACTTAGAGCTGAGAAGTAATGCACCAAAGAGAGCAACGAGAACAGCTAACATTACCGATAATAAATTTTCCGATAGTCCAATATTTCTACATAATAAAACAAAAAACATTAATAAATTAAAAACTCATTCACAAGTAAAATAAAATCATATACCTGTCTAATAGAGCCAATAATTGCAAACGATCAAAGTGAATCTTAATAAATTTGCACGGTATGAGCCAAAACTTATAATATTGTTTGGGTTTGTGAAGTCTGTCTTCGAGGTATTTTAATTTGTTGCACGGGCTTAACTCGATAACAGTTCCTCCTTGCAAACTAGGAGCTTGGGAAATATTTACTTCGTTAGAACTTATGACCGGTACACCTATTGCGTTTTGAGTTCGATCTAGCAATTGATTTGCAAACAAGAGGAAAGGGCTCGGTTCGGGCAAAGGATTGCTACACAACTGGATACAACCACCAATGTTCGGTATATCTCGCATGTGTTCTGGGTATCTTGCATTATTGGAACAATCTATGCCGCTGACTTCAGCCCCGGCGTACGGAGGCATGAAAACAGCTGCGGGACTATCTAAAATTACTGTGGAGTCGGAGGTAGACGAATATTGAGAACAATTTTCCCTGTAATGAGAAATTAAAATGAGTAATTTTGTAATGTAAACAATGTTTTAAATATTTATTATATTACCAATCTTGTTCTTGGCTATTCATATATCCTAATAATTTGTTTTGAGAGACAGGAACTAAACCCGATGCCGTACCACTGCTATTTTCATCGAAGGTGTAGGACAACCAATTTCCGTACTCATCTTGAAAACAGTGTACAGCACCAGGCGTCGTATCGTTGTGTGAATTGGCCAAATGCATTCCAGGGCCAGACAAAACGGATGACAAAACAGACAATGGCGGCCCACCATCCAGTTGGTTCTTTGACGATTTTTGGCTTTTCCTACTGAATAAATAAAATGAATAAATTAAAAACATCACGTATTTTTTTTTTTTTTTTTATTAACAAAATTACTTAGATTCATTCGAATTTACTGTCGATCCCGATCCCGGAAGCAACGACGAGAGTTCGGTAGCTCGAGCCGAGACATCAGGATTGGCCACACCGCCCAAACGAAGCCGTCTTCGTCTAGCGGCGATTTTCCTTCGCTTTGTTGTTGGAATGACTGTAAAGTGAATGAAATAAGTAGAAAAACATAAATTTCTCATCAACATATGCGATTAATCTCATTAATTTCAAAAAAAGAAAGCTTATAACCTTCATTGTTACCATCTCCATCTTTCTCAGAAGTGGATTCCTTTTCAGGACTTATTTCTATTTTGCCTAATGTTAAGCAGGAAACATTTCCGGCTCGATTATCATCATCGCTTATGCAAGCAAATCAGCATAAACAAAAATTAATAATTACGTTTCATGTCGATTTCCCTTTTAAGTTTTCTAAGTTCTCTTTCACATTCCAGAGGATCTGATTTATAAAGAATTTCTATCAGTCTTCTACTTAATATCCCCGGATTATTAAGATCGCCGTGAGATAAACTATTAGTCGAATGGGAAGGCGAAGGATGTTCTTCGTTTTCTAGAAAACAAAAAAGAAATTTAACAAGGAAAAAAATCATCAAATAAATGACGAAAAATTCAATTCAACCTTCTGAAGTCGACGAATGTTGCTGGACGGGTCTGCGTTTGGGTATAGCTCCTTGAGAAGAACTGGCCAAATTATAGTCGGGCGAAGACGAACATCTACCGCCAGCTGCAAGTAAATTAGTAAATTCAGGTTCACCGTCAACCGTCGTGCTGCTTTTTGTATCTTCGGACGAAACTTCAGCCGATTCCACTGTAAAATTAAATAAATTATAAAAATCACACAAAAATATTTTAAATAAATACACAGGATGTTTACTTTAAGACAAACCAGTCAATTTTCTAGAAAACTATTGACTATATCCAAAAAAAGAATAGCCTGTAGCAAAGTATAAATGCCGAAAATCCAATGGTATCACTCGTTACAAATGCAAAAATTGTTTAGGTTTTAATCTGTATACCAGATATTAAATGTTAAATGAAGATAAATGCATTAAAAATGGTTAAAAAGTTGTGTCTTTACATGGTTCAACTTTAATCCTGATTTTCTCAAAATTAATCCATATTAAGAATTTGAAGTAAACATTATTTTTAGACTAAGTTTGGAGTGTTCTACAACTTTCTAATTGGAACTTTTGCTCTAGTTCGGCCCGTTACCGAGATAGTAAACGACAAGTGCATCGTTGCATGTCTGACATAAAATTTGTTGACGTCACTAGATTTGGTATCCATACTTTGCTACACGCTAGTCTGCTCAGTTTTTGGATACAGTAAAAGAGTTTTCTAGTAAATTTACTGGTTTGTCTTAAAGTAAACACCCTGTATAACATTAACAAACCGGAAGAATTTGAATTGCTTTCGGGACTAAACAACCAATCCAATCCCAGTATGCTTCCTACGGATTGCTGACGTTCCTCTCGTCGAGGATCAAACTTCTGTTTCGAGTTTGTACTTGAATTTGGTGATTGAATCGAGTCCTCTCTGTCGATTTGTTCAATGACTTTTGACTTTGCGGTCACAACAGGTACGTTCGACTTCAACGTGAGCGTCGAGCTGCCGTCGCTGTCGACTTGCGACGAAGACGTGGTCTCGCTTTGCCCGGCGGACCCGCTTTCGCTCAAACTCGACTTACTGCTCGAATGCTGCGCGCTCACTTCGAGCAAACATCTGGGTTTGGCGACCAATTCCACCTCCAACGGACGCGAGTCGCTGTTTTTCCTCGCACTCACAACAACACCATCCACATCTTTGGACTTAAATTGAGTATCAGATTCGACGTTCGCACTGACTCGAGGTATTTCCTCCTTCACTTTAACCCTTTCGGGAAAATATTTATCGTAAGAATTTGGATAAGCGTTATCGAGCGACTGACTACTGAGCGACGTGGCATTCGTCGAGTGATAAGCCTTCAGCGGCAGATCGTCTTCCGATCCCCTGTCGTTGGGCGATTCTAGCGATTGGTGCCTAGCGAGTTGCGACGTGTGCAAGCGGTCGTCGGCTAAATTTTCTGTCCTTTCGCCAGCCCCGGATTGAAATTCGTCCGTTTGCTCC
Organism: Geophilus flavus; assembly: GCA_034695885.1. Taxonomy (NCBI): domain Eukaryota; kingdom Metazoa; phylum Arthropoda; class Chilopoda; order Geophilomorpha; family Geophilidae; genus Geophilus; species Geophilus flavus. The sequence continues at coordinate 20,727 of JAQFZO010000274.1, forward strand.
GCGATCGGTTTTATCACATCGCTGAAACTCGACCGAAGAAAGAAATCGTAGCTGCGACCGCTGTAGTGATTGCGAGATTTACCGTGAGCGCTGATTCCTTCCAGGCTGACGGGGTGCGAAGGCGGTGGTGCGGAAGAAGGTACTGGTGCACACGTCTCCAAAGCACTACGCGTTCTTCTCACTACTCTCTTGTCGCGATCGCCGTGTCTCGGTTTCGAATGACCGAGACGAACTCGTGCATCCATTTCTTCCAGTGGAAAACCCAATTCTAACGACCCGGTGGCTTTGAGGACGTCGGAGGAACTGCTTGGTAGACTGCAGGCTAAGTTAGACATGTTGGAAAAACGCCGACCGGGAATGCTTGCGCACATCGACGACGTGGCGATCGAATCCCCGGATTGATGCGATTCTACGGATTGACTATTTAATTTTTGTTTGTCGTCTTGTGGATCTAATTTTTGAAAAAAAAAATTTTTTTTAAATAAATAATTTGTGTTTTGATTTATTTTTATTGATTTATTCGAACCTAAAAATATATGATGATCGTTTGAAGAGTGTGGTTTGGTAAAAGTAGATTCCATGACTATGACATCATCCAAATTGACTTCATTTTCACTCTTACCCGCGGCTGATCTGTCTGTTAATATAAATTTAAAAAAAAAATCAATTTGAGAAGTTTCGATTGTGATTATTTTTAAGTTTTTACCGCCTAATAGTAATTTAGGGCTGTCTAAACTAGTAATTTTATCACCTCTTTGATGATTAATTTTGTCAATAATTGGTTTTACGGCCGTGTCTTCCGAACTTCCCGAACTGTTATTACGATGTACGTCGACTTTCAAATCTAAATTTAAAATAAATCGATTTTAGATTACAAAATAGAGCTAAATTTATATAAATAAATAAAATTACCAATTGTACTACTGCGAGGTTTTGGATCAATATCATCCATAACGATTTTGCTGATTAATTCCATCGAATCTAAAATCCTCGAATTGAATTCCATCGAATCCTTACGACTCAATCCATCCGCAATGGAATTACGTGAGCTGCATTGCACGGGCGGTGTATTACACTTTGATTTCAACTCGGTCATTTCAATACCCTCGGTTTCTCTACACAAAACAAAACACATCCATTTAATTCACGACACTCGAATAAAAAACTCAAACATCACACAACTCACTTTCTATTTCGGCTGAACGAACTTTTACTGTCTTGATCATCTGATTTTATACTCGTATCACTCGAAACCTGAACACATTCGCTCGTATCGAACATGAGATGCATGCGGTAGTTGATAGTTTTGATGACAACGAAGACAATCCCGACCGTAGCCGTATACAGGGTCCAAATGAAAAGGGTCGAAGGAAAGTACTGGAATACAAATAAGTTTAATCAAAACGAGGCACGAGTAAACAAAATGGGAGCAAAAGGTGTGATGCAAAAACGTGTGAAAACTCACACTGCCATGTCATCTCACCTCATGCGGGTTTTTCGAGGGAATGACGACGTTACTTACCAAAGCTATGGTGAAGGGAAAACATACAAAAAACAACCAGACGTACAGATGAAGTGTATTGCATAAGACTTCTTGATGAGGATCGTAAAACCAACCACCAGTGATCGAAGCCCACACACCCTGCCGCAATATCTCAAGGGTCTGCGAACCCATGTTATCGGCTTATTTCACAGTTGATTGTCAACAAACTCATTTCACACGATCACGGAACACAACCTTGTACTGTAGCGCTATCGCATTCGGTGAATTGCTACATTTCACGTCAACCCACTGCAGCCATGTTGAAGACTAGTTTATAGTGATGAACTCTCGCATTGCACGTGAGTGGTTTCATTTGATTGGTTCTGTTCTGTTTTGTGTTCCGTGTCTGTTACGTCTATTTGCATACTTTCCCCATGAGCGAGTCGTGAAGGGTTATGACGTCATTAATATGTTCCGTCGTGGGGTCGGAGAATTATTTCAGTGTGGTAAAGTCAATAAAAAATAAGGAAAATGCGATTAAAATAAATGTAATGATTTTATTGATGGAATAAAAATTAATTTTATTAGAAAGGAAAATATCGTAAATGATGTTTACACTCGAATTTTCACCTCTCCGGTGAGAGAATGCGGTTGACCAATGAGAAGGTTCGACACACCCTGTTTTGGTTGAAGGTCAAAGTACCAAAAATGGCGGCGCATCGTTGTGTCTGATGAGTGCTGTCGAGGTAGGCCATCTTTTTGTGGGGAAACTACGAATAATGGGTGCATCATTTGTTAAAAAGAGCAGCACACACGTTTACTCTTTTGGAGCGGTAATCCGTAACAACGAGCGGCTGTCGAGAAATCATCTAGATCGATGAAAAGTAGTAATGCATGCGAATGAGTTGGAAGGTGCCTGCTGCAGGCTTCCTTCGCTGGCCAACATTCCCGAGTCCATCGGTGTAGCACACCTGGACTTTGGGAGAGTCGCTTCGTTCGGATTTGACAGATGCCTACTATAGTTTCCCCGTCCATGGAACCCATCAAGGCGGCATTACGGGGAGAGAATGGCCGTGAAGACAGCAAAAAGGTGCTGTGGACAGCCATTTACGACTACGAAGCCCAGGGCGAGGACGAACTCAGCCTTCGGCGTGGAGAAGTGGTGGAAGTGCTGTCCAAAGACTCGAAAATCTCAGGGGACGAAGGCTGGTGGACGGGCAAGATCAGTGACAAGGTTGGTATTTTTCCGGCCAACTTTGTCACGCAGCAAGACGTGAACCACGTCTCACCCGTGGGCAACGACGATCGACCCTTCGAAATCAAATTTTACGATTTGAAATTGGAGGAGGTGATCGGCGTGGGCGGATTCGGCAAAGTATACCGCGGTTATTGGCGAGGTCAAGAAGTGGCGGTCAAAGCGGCCAGACAGGACCCCGACGAAGACATCAGCGTGACGGTCGAAAACGTGCGACAGGAGGCGAAACTTTTCTGGCTGCTCAATCACCCGAATATTGTGACACTCAAGGGTGTGTGTCTTGAGGAACCCAATTTGTGTCTCGTCATGGAATATGCGAGAGGTGGATCCCTCAATCGAGTGCTTCAAGGTCGGAAAATACCGCCAGATGTGCTCGTCGATTGGGCCATTCAAATTGCCAGAGGAATGAACTACCTGCACAAAGAGGCGCCCATTTCATTAATTCATCGAGATCTCAAGTCTAGTAATGGTAATAAAAATTTTTAATTTTTTTTACAATTTTTTTCTTTTTATATTTCATTATGTGATTGTAATTAAATTTCATCCCATCGCATCGCGAGAGGTGTTTAACTGTCACATTGATAATAACCTCCATAATCAGTCATGTGAGGAAGGGAAAAATCGATCGAAGAATCGCCCGATGAAATTAACACGCGATCGTGATTTTTTTCCTTCCTTTTCATTTAATTCGTTGTTTCTAACCCCTACAAAGTGTGTGATTGTGTTTATAGAAAAGTATTGACTCCATAAAATACACTTTGACCCCACATCGAGACCCGTGAAAGCATTTTCCGCTTTTCTTTCCATCGATTATTGATAACCCAAACAATTTTTTTTCTTTTTATATATATGCGATATTTAATTTTATGGTTCGGGTCGAAGGAGAGGAAAAGAGATGGAAGGTGCTTTGCTTTTTGTTAACATCCGGATTTCCTGTTTTGACTATTTAAATTTTCACTCTAACTGTTTTCAAAGGTATTGTATGCCGCTTCAAATCACACAATACCCTTGACATTTTTAATTCTGTATAATAAATCAGATTCTTTACAACTTATCATTATAGTAACCTTCGCTTTTTTTTACTCCGAGTATTTTTTTTAATCTTTTAGGTTTAAAAAAATTTAAATTTCGTTGAAACTTGATATTATAATCAAATATTTTCACTCAGGTATTTTTTAAAATTTTTTTTTAAATGTTGAGAAAAAAAAATTGTTTTTCACGTCGGGCAAGGGCATAGTTGGTAATTTATTTATTTCATTTAAATTTTTTTATTCTACTGGTTGAAAGTTGTCTCGTTGATGGTTCGAGGAGCGGATGTGTGATAAAAACTAGTTAATCCACTTCATTTAAGATTCGCAACAAAAATATTTGAGTTTCAGGTGAAACAACTGTGTTCTGCAAATGGTGAGTGAGTAAATTAAGGTGACATGCAGTCAGGAATGAAAATGAATTTCACTTTATAAAGTAAGATTTTTTTTTTCTTTTTTTAATAATTTGTGGGAAAATCTTTTTATGGAAGAAATGATGGGTTTTTGAAGGCTGACATGTCGGTTAGTCGATCATAAAAATTTTTTTTATTATTATTTTAAATTTTACATCACCTAACGTTGAAAATTCTTAATTTAAAAAAAAAAATTCATCGAAGTTTTAATGTGTTGGAATTTGCGACGTGGAATTTTAATTCGAAGAAAATATAAATAAATTTATATATATAAATAAAAAAAATTAATAATCTCACGTTCCGTGTTTAGAATTTAGATTCGATCGTTTTGATACACTTTTGCAGTTTTATTTTCCACTAACCCATTAGGTAAATGGCCCAATAACCCTTTTGAATTAATTCCAACGGCGCCAACATTTCTTGGGAAAATTGTTCTCAATATACTAGACAAGGTTATTGATCTCTTAGGTTACGGAACGGATGTATCTAAATTTTCCACCATTTTGTTCGACCATAAAAAAAATTTTTTTCCTTCCCCTACTTTTATATTCGCACTTGTGTATCTATAACAGGGTGTGTAGTAATCGATTTGGTGCAAGTCGATAAATTTAAAACTGAGAACTCGTAAAATTCACTGAAAATGTGAGAAAATTACATATTTATAAATTTATTCCTTAAAAAATTACTTGACATATGGGAGTTTACAGGTGCCATTTTTATTTATATGAATTTTTTTTTCCTGAATTTTAATGGAAAAAAAAAATTGGGGTTAAAGAAAGGATTAAATTTTTAAAAACGAGTTTTTTTTTAAAAAGTTGCCAGAGGTTAAAAGTCACGTGAGAAAAAAAGAATTGTAATATTTTCTGACATGTGATGGTTTTCTGGCCACCCTCATATTCTTCTTCTTCTTCCTCTTTGCTTAAATCTTTTTTTGCCGCTTTATTCAGTCAAGGCCATTTTGCTCATTCGACTGCTGTCAGTCAAGCCACCTATGCAGGTGCCTCTTTTTCTTTGTTTTCTTTTCTCTCTGGTGTGTTGGAGATGGTAAAAATTCTAGGGAAGAGGTGGAGCAAAGAAGCGGAAATCTGTGTCAGTATAAATGTGTGTGAAGTAGTTTCGAGAATCCGATTTGAAATGGAAAGTTGGTTGGATGGAACTGTTTGAAGAAGTATTATGTTGTTTTTTTGTGTGGGGTTTGGGAGATAAAGCTTTGGACAGGATGTAATTGATGACGATGGAAGTGCAGATGCAGTGAACTCGAAGGGTTCGATTTGTTTGGGATTTTTTGTTGATGGGTTTTGTATTTTTTTAGGGATATGTCGAGGTAAATTGAATGGTGAGCGATTGGGTCATTGGTTTTTCCATACAATGATGTCTGTTGTGTGTTTGTGTGGGTTTCTACCTGTTTTCTGGTTAAAGGGATTCTGCAATTGATTTGGGACGTGTGTTCGGACAATGTGGCGACTGGGTAATGGATTATTGTGTTCGGTGTCTGAATATAAAAAGGGGAATGTGGAGAGGAGAGGATGAACAATATGTTTATATAGTGTTTCTAGAAAAGAAATAATCTTTAAAGTAATAAAAACCACAACAAATAGATTCATCAATTGGGAAAATCAACAATTTAATGTAACAATTGGGAAAATCAACAATTTAACCTAACAATTGGGAAAATCAACAATTTAACCTAACAATTGAGAAAATCAGCAAATTAACCTAACAATTGGGGAAATCAATATTTAAACAATAATACTAATACATCCATTTAAAGTTGGATGCTTGAAGTCGAGCTTCTGTTCCAATTTAGATCTTTTGGAGTTATACTCTTGGCAAAATATTGAAAACAAGTTCTCATGAATATACAAAGACTCCCAAGAACCACTAGTAAAACATTGATAGATGAATGTGGCTTGAGGTCGGTCACTATACTCAGAACCTTTCAAAATACTCTCTTTCCTGCATCCAATTAGTTGTTTGCTGACCATGCCGACAAAGGATCCCACAACTAGTGACTGAGTATCTTGTATGCATATTGAATGAATACAGTGGCTGAAAAATCAATGTGTCCTGTTGAAACAAACAATTTTTTTCTGTGGTGAAAGACTTTAATACCACATTTCTTTGAATAGTGCACATACCTTTTATTAAAATCAAGACATTTTTGTTAGTTAATGGTTTTAGCAGCTTCTGTGGTTTGTATAACTGCATCTTGACTAAGGGTTTGTCGTAATTGAGGGTGAGGGTGCGAATTAATCGAATGCTAGTTCTATTAAATTCAAGTGTATTCCCAGGCTGCACGAATCTCTGGATGAAGTCTCAACTATATAGAATTTTTATCTTTATGCTATACAGAAATTTTTCATTAGTTGCGTTTGATATCGAGAAGAAGAAATGACTTCTTGCTTTTGATGGTCAATTAACACTTGAAAAATATTGTTAAAATTTGTGAATAGTTTTTATTAAGATTTTGAATGATTTTGGGGTGATTTTGGCGATTTTTTGAAGATTTGAAAAAAATTTTAAGATTTTGAACGCATTTGCAAGGATTTGAAGAATTTTTGAACGATTTTCTGAAGATTTTGAACGATTTTTTCGACTTTTTGAATATTTTTGAAAATTTTGAATAATTTTCTGAAGAGTTTTGAACGATTTTTTCGACTTTTTGAAGATTTTTGAATAATTTTCTGAAGAGTTTTGAACGATTTTTTGAAATATTTTGCTATTTTGTGAAGATTTTTTGGATTTCTAAGACTGGAGGGGCCCACCTCCCGATCCGTCTTTGACTACCATTGCTTTTGACATCAATACTTCTTATTTTAATACTGTATATTAATGAGAGATGTTGTGAAATCAAAAGTGACAAAAGTCACTTCTACTTTACAGATTGAACTCACATACTGTCAGCTATTTTTCTACATTTTTATGTCTCTTCAAATAAATACGGTATGTAATGAAAGAAAATGTCAAAGACCAAAAGAGAAAAAATAAACCTTTCAGAAGTGGAATGATTGGCCACTTAAAGTGGCACACATTTCAATCATGAAATTTAGCTTTGTTTGTTCACAACCGGAAATAGTGTTCATCATCCAGCACCGAGATTTGTGAATTATTCATGATATGTAAATTGAGTGTGCAAAATTTATTTCGCACGCTTGTCTTCTTACATTAACCCTTCGGATGTTAAAGCGGTGGACAACATTAACCCAGAAAAGCTAAAAAAGAAAATAAACGTTGCTAAACCCCTCATTACCGAATCATTTGTGAGGTCGTATTCATTTCGCCCGAATAAATCAGTTTATCAAGAACAAAGACTCGATTCAGGTATCGAGATGAAGATAAGCGTCTGATAGAAATTTCCTGTGAATAAAATACATCAAACCGACGTTGCTACTGGTTGCTGGCAACGCCGGAAGCCGAAGAAACTTTCTGTTGGATCCTATTTCAATCAATATTGTATTCACTAACTGCTGGTATGAGGGATTAACTAATCTGTAAGGGGTTACCTGGATTAAGAATCAATCTCGTGACTTTCTACTTTTGTATCATCATTAAAGTCCGTTCGCTTATTTCAAGATAGTTCAAAATGTCATTGGCCCAGACTGCTCGCCATAGTTTGGTGTTAAACAATATAAAAACAACCCATTATTGTGTAATAATACATTCAGACATATTGAGTTCTGACTGTTAGAAAATAAAAATGTGGATCTACACTTGTGTTCACACAAACGCTACGCGCACGCTACTGCAACACGTAAGATGTTTGATTGGTTGTTGGGGAGGCGACAGCTTGCGCGTTGCATATGTGTGAACATTTATGGTACGGCTCCACTATGACAAATGTTCTGGAAGATTTTAGGAAAAATAATTATCCAGAGCTTTAAAAGGAGAATACAGGTGGCTCGACTATTCATAAAATTTTCCAGAAAAGATAGTTGTTTAAAAATGGCTGACAAGGTTGCTAACATGTTTGTGATGCAGTTTTTGGCGATTTTTAGTACTCCGTAGTCTATTTGCAATGAATTAAGCAAAGGCATTTGTAACGCCAAAACGATTTAGAGAATTCCTAAAATATACAAACTTTGGCCAAATTCAGGACGAGAGAACCCTCCGAAAATATACAGATGTAATATTTCCTTCCCACGGAATAAATAGTTGTAAGATCAGAACATTTAAAACTCATTTTAATTTTATTTAGAGCTGTTTGGATTCATACTAATTCGTTGTGTTATTTTTAACACCACTTCCACTTCACTACTAATGTCCACCATTTTGTTTTTGCTGTGAAACTGCGAATGTTCCAGTTTATGACATCATCAAACTGAATGTTTTGGAAGATTAACGTAACAAATAAAGTTCTAGAACTCTAAAGTGGGATTCACACTAGCAAGAATTAATGGCACAGTATTGAGAATAAAGAACAAAGAATATAGCAAATTCTGAATACTCGATTCAGACTACTCAGACAAAAATCAACAGAAAATCTGTTTGTATCGTAACGCAATACGGAG
>JAQFZO010000275.1:0-29397 GCA_034695885.1 Geophilus flavus
ATCATGCCAATAGATGTCGGATGTATAATTTAAGCCTTTTCTTGTTGATTGTTATTACTTTTAAGATTTGCCAATAGAGTTTGCTGTTAGTTTTATGTTTATGTTTATTATCAATAGGTTTTGCTGTTATTGGTTACCTTTGTTAATTGTTAGTTAATTTGCACCATTTGCTTATGTTAATATCACAAACTAGAGCGCCATAACTTTGTATAATAATTAGTACAGTTTTCGATTGTAACTAACGAGGGCACTTGCAACACATAATGGCGGCCTGTTAACTCCCGTTTGGACATCACCCTCGTATTAATACATCAAAAACAACACACGCAGCCATGGAAAAACAGAAACGAGACTTAAATTACAACATTAATAATTCACACACAACCACCAACCAACACGTGAGACCATTTTATTCCACAGTGTCCATTAGCGCCCTCATTAGTCCCCATCATCATCTAACACACAAAACATCAAAATAAAAAAAAATTAAAAAACGGACACCAAACACCTCCCTGATGATTCTTCTAAAAAGATTCAACTCAAACCGACCCCTCGTTTGCATCATTTTTCAAATTAATGACTCGAATCAGAATTTTGTCCATCTGGCGAGCGAGATTGGAAATAGAGTGAACCAGTGAAGGGCCATCTAGTGAGAGGAAATGGCATTTATCACCGACGTCGGATCAAAATCGGTAATTGCCTCGAAACGCCCACCTGCGTGCGTGGGCGGGTGCACGAAAGAGACGAAAGAGACGCGAGCCTGATGATGTCCAGTCGAATTAATCAGCCAAAGAGGATTAGTGGACGAAAGGACAAGACGAGAGAGAGAGAGGACTGAGAGATGGAGAGACATTAGCGCGCTCGGGTCGTGGGATTTGTAACCCCTTTGAGGACGAGTCATCCGTGACGAGTCGGTCATCGGGCGCAAGTTGTCCGATTTATCGTTTTCTAAGACTTTGATGACGGGTTGAGCCTCCGTTTGGGTGTGTTGGGATTTTCGGGGTTGATGATTTTGGAGGAATTTTGGTTAGGGGAATTGGAGTTTATCGATAGGATGGGATTGATGAGGTGAGTGGCGATTTTGGGATTGATTTTGAAGGGTGGGGTTGTTGAGTTGAGTGGAATGGTTGATTAAGATGTTGTTGCTGAATGACGATTTTAAATGTATTTGAGGTTAGTATCGATTAATTTTTTTTACTAAAATATCGGTTTAGTTTTTAAATAAAATATCGATTAAAAAAAATTAAGTATCGATGGTTTTTTTAAAAAAATATCGAGTTTTTTAAATTTAAATATCGATTTAGTTTTTAAATGAAATGTCGACGTTTTCTAAAAAATTAAATATCGATTCAGATTTTTAAATCAAATATCGATTTTTTAAATACCGTATAAATATTGATTAACCTTTTCTGTTTATAAAATGTCAACTAATGCACTTTTTATTTGATTTTAAACGCCTTGCCAGCGCTCGCCAAAGCTCTTGTAATTCATCGCACAAGCTCACATACCTTCGTCCAGTTTTTTCCAGTCAACAGCTGTTGTCTTAAGACAGACCATCTTTGCAATGAACGTTCAATAAAAAATTGTAGGTTGCCAAACTAGGTTCTGCAAATAAATGATTATGTATCAAAAAAGAGTTTTCACGTTTCATTTCCCCAACAACATTTAAAGAAAGTTTAATTGCATTTCTCCATCTACGCATTCTGCCCAAAACTTCCAAGAGCGAATTAAACGTTTGAACGTTTGGTTTAACGCCTTCCCGATTCATGTTTGTTAGAAATTCCTAAAATATGTAATAATTTATACATTAGTCATTAATCTAAGTAGAGAAGGTAATTTCTCACTTCACACAACTGCCACTTCAAATCATTTCCATCTCTCAGATAACTACTTAATGATATTAGACAATTATAAGTTGCTACATCAGTATACAATTGTTTTTCACGCATTTCTTTGTACAAATTGTAGGCACGATCTATATGAAAATACTTGAAGAAAAAAAAATCAAAATATTACTATTTTTTCATAAATTAATGATAAATTAATTTTTTTACTTTAGTCAATCCTCGTATCATTGCACAATAAGCCTCAGCGGTTTTCACATCCATGTTGTTGAATATCAGATCGGCTAAATCTCCATCTCTAAAATTATCATCGAAATAAATTTATAAAACAGAATATAAAGTAAAACTTTTAGTTCAATTACAGCCAAGTCTTCCGTTTTTCTCTCGGTTTCAGCTCGAACCATCTTTCCTCAACATCATCTTCATGGCCAGTGTCCTGAGAATTATGAAAGCAAAATAATTCTAGCAGAGTCTGCTGCAAGTCTGGACTAATTTCGATCTTTTTCTTTCGTAAGAGCTGGTAAACTGTATTCGATGCTTGCACTTGACGTTTTTCTATGCAGCTTTTTAAAGTTTCTTCTGACACGTCGCTATTTTCATCATAAACTGGAAGCGGGAAGAATGCCTGCGAAATTAACCCTAATGAAGTATTTTTAATTCATTAAATCTCATGCTTTTACCTCAAGTTTTGGATCACCGTCAACGATATTAAATAATTGTGGATTTTGATTAAAAATCCAACGTGCTGCTTTACGTCCTGATTCTCTGGCCAATGCATATGAACGCTAAAAATTATTAAATGTGGTAATTTATTTTTCAAAATTGTTTATAACTATTAACTTACCTTTGTCGTTTGGCTAGATGGGATTAAAAAAGGGTCGTCGATGTATTTATAATGAGGCGCTGTGTAATCCTAAAGAAATTACATAGAATATCATTATATGGATGCCTTTATAATCTAATTTACGGTATTATTAATTCCCAGCTACTCACGGTAGAAACTGTACTAGCTAAAGCTTCTAAAATTGCAGTGGGACTCCTATAAAATTTAGAACAAAATTAAACCAGTCCAAAAGATAGTGTCCTGATTTATGTACCGTTCGATGCGTTTAGGTATTATAATTCTTTCATTCTTGTTGTGATCTTTTTTCTTAAAATTTTCTTTGGCATTTGTTGAATACCTGTTGGAAATTTTCGAGCTGCTTATAATTTTTCATACCAGTAAAGTTTGGAGCTAATGCGAATTACCTTGCAATATTTAATCTAGTAAAAACCGAAATTCTATTGAGTACTTTCGTCGAAATCATAGTGGATTGGAGTTAGACGCCGATTACCGAGCACATGGAGGAAGAGGAAAGTGCACGATGTCCATGCGAAACAAAATCGAAGACTGTGCTGCCATCTAGTAAGGAAGGATGGTTTCAAACAGTGTGATTAATCAAGTGAAGCAGTGAAGTGTCCCAAACAAAAATAAATAAAATGATTATACTGTATTAAATTCGATTCAACTATCTATAAGAAACGTTTAATTTCATTGAGAAAATTACATTATCAGTACAATGGTCTTATTTTAAATTTAACCAAATATACAAATTACATTAAGAAAAAAAATAAATAAATGATCAATAAATATACAAATTCACTTTACAGAAAAAAATGAACAAAAATGGTTTCTTTGCTGTTAAATAACGACATAATGTTTATAATGGAGATCCGAAGATATTAAAAATAAACTTTTAACTTCATGGTAGTTTTGTACAACTGATTAAAGCTGCCATCAAATACCAAAAGAAATTTCAAGTTCATAATCTTAATCTTCTTCATTCTAAATAAAATTAAAAGAGAGAAAAAAAAAACAATTATAAAAATATTAAAAAATTTCATGACCAAAACAACTTGGAATCTTGAGTCAATTGTAGTCAAAGTCAATGACCCAAAATAACATCTAAAGCTAAGTTATGTTGGTACAAATTTTCACTATTACGGTACGGTACGTACTTTGACTGGATACAGGAAAGTCTCTGCCGCGTCCCTGTCAACAGAGTTTTCCGCTACGCATGTGTATTCTCCCATATCATTCCAATCAATATGCCGAACCAATAAATCTCCATTTTCTTGAACCTTATTTTTTTTTAAAACAAAAATATTAGTTTATTTTTCCTCAATAAGCAGAAGTTCGGCCATACTTGATATTTTGCGTTGTTTCCGATCAGGTCATCATTCACTAGCCAAGTAATTTTAGGAGCAGGAGTTCCAAGTGTCCGACAGAAAAGGACAACATCGTTTCCCATATTCTCCAACATGTTACCAGTCCACATAGTAATTCTTGCAGGGGTATCTAAAAACATTCAGTTGTTTTGGGATTTGATTAAAACTACGTCATATTTAATTGAATAAGATCTAAAGTTAGATATTAAAGTGAGAGTTCATTACCTATTGATTTTTTAGTAGACACGCACATCGAATTAAGCTGTGTTGGATTAATATCTGAAATTATAAGAAAGGATGGATTTATTCTTCTACTCAATTTATTTGGGCGTAAATCAATTACGTTTGACAACAACTCGCGATTTTGCTTCAGCCACTTGATAAGGCGTTTCCGCTACACATGTATACTCGGCTTCATCTTGCGGTCCAAAGCAATCCAAGAAGAGTTTGGACTTGGTCGATCCGATTCCCAAAATTGGTGTGTACACTTCAGAAATAGCGTTGTTTTCTTCATTGTGCATATTCTGTAAACATTTAAACGGTGTTTTTGAATTATTTGATTGATTTTTCTTCTAAGTGAAAAATATTTACAGTTGAAATTCGCCGCCCGTTTTTTAACCAATAAATAGTTGGTGGTGGACTTCCGCCGGCTTCGCATTCTAATACTCGATTGTCATGCAAATCCACAGCTAAATGCTTTGGGGGTTTCTTTTTCATAAACAAATAATGTGGATTGGGTTCATGGTTACCGCGGCCGTGAACAGCTAAAAATAAATGCAAGTGTAAAATAAGAAAATAAAAAATATAAAAATAAATATCAATTTAAAATAACTTACTGTTCGAGCGCAAATTTCTAGAAAAGCGATCTTCCAAATTTAGCTAGAATTCGAATTAATATTTAAAATTCAACCTCTAACTTTGAAATAATAAAAACACTTACTAAGTTTGAAATAGAAGCAGTTCTGCTAAGCGCGATGAAACTAAAGATTACTGTAAGTAATTTGAAAGAGCGATTCATCTTTCCTGCAAAGAAAATGTGAATTGTAAACTAGCCAACCAGGCGTCGCTATATCAGTAAGAATTTTTTTTTTATTATTTTTTTTTTGGTAATCGATTACATGTATTATCAAAATTACATGAATTGCCGATTAGTGAAGGCGGCGGGGCGGGAAGAGGAAGTTTAGGTATAAAAATCCATTAGAGCATTACATGAAAATAATTATTTCCCTACTCCAGGGAAATCATACAGCGCTGGATTTAATACTGTAGCAATTTTCTATTAAGCTGGATATTGTGTCTGGCTAAATTTACCTTTGAAATCATGATACCAATAATTATTCTAGGCACCCGATACGAAATTGCGCGCTACCAAACTCCAATAAAAAAGTCTTTAACTTGTTTCATTGAAGTTGTCAACTAATCCTCAGTGCAAGCAAATAACCAATCCCTATTGACAGTTTTTTTTTCATGATTCCAGACATTAAATAAGACATTTCTATTGCTACAACTGATGCAATAAACATTATTTTTGTCTATTCAACGAAAATAAATTTTCACGTAGTTGGCATGTTGGGACTTGAGTCGATAGTCATTTCTCAATATACGCAAATAAGGTGCAATTCGAACATTAAAATCACGGTTATAATTATAAATATTATCTCGCATAACTGAGATAAAACAACAAAGTAAAGAGCAATGGCATAATACCTATCTAGACAAAAACTTTTTTTTAAAAAAAAAAACATTGATACGATATTTCTTGGTCAATGTCAACTTTGCTTAACACTCCAAAAATACCAATAAAGATAAGCTTAGTAAATGAAAAAAGAAAACTCAAGTATACTTACAACTAAAGTCCTGGCAGCTTCTATTAATAAAACTCTTCTGGATGCAGCGAACACTTGTGTCCAGCTTCGATGTAAGATTTGTGAGGCAAGCTGCTCACCGGCACGGTTTTTTGGCTGCTCGTAACTTAAATCACGTGGTCAAAAGACTCGCGCGGTTGTGACGTCAATGATGAGTTTAGTAAAACGAGCTCCGCCCCACAACTCAGTAGTGCAACAAAAAGAAACTTATAAAAATAAATAAGCTTTCAGGGAACCAATAACAAATAAAGTGGATTAAAATACAGTAAACCCCCCCAAAATTGGCAATTTCAACTAATAATAAATTATTACGTCAATAAACTCTCCATCACCCATCCACATACATCACTTCCTCCAAAAAAATGTCATCACACGTGACAGTTTAGAATATATTAATGATAATGACATTGATTGAGTCAGTTATTTATCGATAGAGGCTTCAAAATAAGTCGAATAATCAAAGTAATGACAAGAATTGAAATCGCAAAACTTCTTTTTCTTATTTGGTTTGGTATCTATAATTAATTGATTCAATAAATCACTTTTAATTAAAATTTTAATTGCATCCTAATCCAACTATCCCAAAAATTAAAAAAAACCGCTAAAAGTGCATTGTAATCGTTCATTAATTACTTTTGTAATTTTTTTTTATTCCTCATCAATTCTGATATAATTGTGTAATCAGTTTATATCGATTGGACCCTTATATATCACAATCGTGTCATTTCAGAACATATCTGCAAAGTCCTTGCCCTTATTATTTTTATCCAAAGCTAGGATTTTTGTCTTTGGTCACGTTCAATAGACGCTTAGCAACCGACGACATTTTTCACCATCCAATAGGCTTTTTCAATACGTACTTCTTCATTGGATGCTAGAATGGGAAGAAGAAAGTCGTCCCTGACCTTGCTGTACCCTCTTGGGGGTTTATTTACTTCTTATTCGTGGGAGATTAAGTTTCCCAGTTGAAATTATGTAATTTTTATTCCGAGATTACTACGTGTTAGTCGAGATTTTGGTAGTTGTTGCTGTAAACTTCATGAGCTTCACTACAAAACAACATTCGAACCAAAGTTGTGGGAATATTTTTTTTCTTTCGAATCAACTAAACAAAAAAGTTATTTTTATTTTCTTTATTCCCTAAATATGAAAGCAATTTTTATGTATAAAAATATTTGTGAGTTCGATGTATCCAAAAACACGCGAGGTAATAAATGTTTACCCCGAGCAATCTGTTTCTACAAAAAAGTAATAATAAATAAATCGATTTTTTAAGGTTATCTCGAACGTAATGAATTGTGAGAATTTAGTGACACATTTTTAATTATCGAAATTGATAAAAATGATTACAAATTTTTATTTCATTTATCTTTTTTTTTTTCATTTTTTTTTTGCTTTGGCGGCAGTTTCTGGCAAGAAGGTACATAGAAAATGCAGCAAAAAAATAATAGATTACAAAATAGTACTTTGCTTACAAATAAACATTCCCTATAAATATAAAAATTTCTGTGCTAATACAAATAGTTCATTAGAACTGTCTTTTACATAAATTTTGGAATTAGACATATTATGCATAGAAAAATTAAACAAATTCCAAAAAAAAAAATTAAATAAGAAAAAAATATATATAAATCGACACTTTTGGTTTTCTTTCAATTCAATTCAATTTAACATAAATTTCATAATAGTCGTGATGTAATGAAATTACCTGAATAAGCAAGTACAAATAATGTCACAAACTTTAAATCACGAGAAAATCATATAAAGAAAAATCGATTGATTAGAAAAAACTCATTACATTCATTTATTTGCTTTAAGACTTGGTAAAAGAGACTTCCCAAATTTTTGTATTGCAATCTTGGCCTACAGACACAACAGTAGAATTATCCAGCCATTCGACACGTGTGATTTGTGACTGAGGATGAGCATCTGAGAAAAAAGAAATTACACAAAACAATAAAACAATTTTCTCCTAGCAACTCCATTGCTCTGTATTGTAACAACATACTTTTGATTATGATATGCTTCATAGGATTAGCCATACTCCACACAATTACGTTGCAATCGAGACTTCCACTGGCAACCATAGTCGAATCCGGAGACCAAGCAACGCTGTTGACGCGTGCTGTGTGAAATCCCCATTCCTGATTGTGTGCTTTCTATAAAAGAAACATCAATAGTTACCATCAGATTAGCTCAATATGGCAACATGTGTTGGCATTTAAATTTAACCCAATTAACACCTACACACTTTTTCATTTAGAATTTTATTTACATAGTTCGAATCGTTTAGTTTTGAATTCTTACCTCATATCCTGGAAGACGATACACAATCACTTTCCTGTTGGTATCACATGCGGCTAAATATTGTCCATCGGGAGAATATTTGACATCGTTGACCCCACCAACATGATTAAGCGAGATCTTGTGGCTGAGAACGTGGCCATTTAACTTGTAAATGTGCACCTTGTTATCCTATGGGAAGTATAAGACATGTGTCAACAAATAACGGATGTTGGCCGGAATAACGTTTTGTTATTTAATGATAATAATGGCATGGCATTTCCTATTTGGTTAATGACCATTCGAGAAATATTCAATTATTACTGCTTGATGATCAATAAACATGCAAATTAGTGTAATTAAATCTCCAAACAAAATTCAAACTTGAAAGAAAAATCAAAAATGTTAATTAAATCATTCGAACATTAAAACACATCATTGGCATCCTGCATCCAAGACGAAAGGAGAATGTCTAGACTTTGGAAAATGTCTCGTTTTCAGGTCTAAACAACTTTCCCTTATGTTATGATTAATAAAGCAGACAAAATTAAATCAAATTCTAGAGGTTCACAACTTGTAAAGTTATACAACAAAAACTACTTTTCTTTGTAAAAATCACTCAACAAGCTGCTTACAGATAACAGCTCGAAGATTTACCTGGTTAACCTGTAAAAGGAGTTCATTTATTGTAACCAACACTTAATAGATCACTTTTGTTTGTCAACAACTGCTTTATATAGTAAACACGTGTGTTTGAAATGTACTGACCAGCCCACCACCTGCTGCAACATCCATCTCCTTGGGGTTAATGCAAACGCAAGTAGCTTCATAGTCGACCGGCAGAGTAGATTTTTTCTGGCCGTCTTGAATTACAGTAAGCTGAGAAGAAAAGTAAATGGAGAAATAAATTATTTCTTTGGGTAATACAGTATTGTAATTATTTTACCCACGTGTTACGTAAAACAAATTGGTTTAATTAATGGTGTCACATTCTATCATCTGATCATTTTTTTTATTTTATTGAATTGCAAGTCTCACCTATTACTATGATTGAGAAACAGTTGATAACTGTCAACTGATAACTTTAATGACAGTTTTGACTGTATTTTTTGTTTCTTGAAATTTTATACTTTAAAACATTTTTATCCTCAATCAATGTGACTTCTGGTAAAATGAAACATGATCGTTTAATTTGATTTTTTTTTTTTTTTAGTAGAAATTTACTTACTGGACTGAAACCTTAAACTTAAATTAATGGATAAAACAAAAGAAAAAAATATCAGATGTGATTTTCTTAAAAGATCCAATCCGATTTGATTTCAAGTTTCAACATTGCAAACATTTTTAGATTTCTTACAAAACGTATAAATATACATTTACCTCTTTGATACCTGCGACGACCAGCAATGATTCATTTACAATATGAATTCCTCGCGGTTGAGACTCCATTTTTGATTCCCACGTACTAAAAAGAAAAAAAAACTAAAGTAAGGAAAAGAAAACTAATTAATTTTCGATTTTCGGCGGAGAAAACAGGAGAAGCCAACCTCAGTCACTTCCGACAGAGCTAAAATTACAGGAGAGTCGAATTAAATTGGAATCCTCCAACGCAAGGCGAGAAAAACAATTTATTCGAAATTTAATGCACTTTTAATCTAAATTAATTGCACTTTTAAGTGAATAAACTTCAGATTTTTCCTACTGAAACTGCCCTCTCGAGTGCCCTTCTACCGGTGAATCAAGTACTAATTTTAGATTAGTTATTCACAAAGGAAAAAATAACGTGTTTATTAAATAGATAATGTGTGCCCATAAAACAAGGTCAGTGATGATCGAATTTCACTTTGAGAGCTCATCATTCCTGAAATTATTTATAGCGGTTCATTACCACGGTCATTGGGAAATATGAAACATTTCTGCCGTTATTTTTGTTTTTTATTTAATTTCTCTTTCTATCAAATAAAAATTCTTACGTGTAGGATTTAGTAGTTGGGTTAACACTCTTCGCCACATCGTCCATTCCACAGGTATAAAGCGCTGCGCCATCAATTGTCATGTCCTGTACTTGATTGGTATGTCCACGACCGATTACGCGGTCGCAATCTCCCGATGCTACATCCCAATAAGTGATGAAACCGTCGTGACTTCCAGTGTACAGTGTATTTTTATCAGGAGTGGCAATAAGAGATGTTATCGATTTGTTGTGTCCCTAAAAGAAAAAATTTAAATAAATAAAAATAAATACTTTTTGATATTTTTTTTTTAAAATTAAAAAAAAATAAAGTTTGTTATTTTTTGGTTTTAGCACACAGATGATTCTTTAAAAAATCTTTTTAAAATAAAATCGATGGGAAGGCTGCTCCCAAGTACACAGAAGCCATGCAGGAAAAATTATCAGCAAAATGTGCAGAAAGAAACTAGATTTTTTTTTTGTTTCAGATTTTAATCAAAACCGGCGAGTGTCATAAACATACATTTCCTCAGTCTGATACTGAATAGGACAGAAAATAACAAGTTTATACTGTTTATAATTATTTTGAAAAAAATTTTCCATGGAAGAACACCAATTTCTCTCGCCCAACCTAAAACCAATCTTTCATGTTAATCCTGTCACAATTAATTTCCTATGTCAGTTCCTTTGAGAGCTTTTTATTTAGTTTCTGCACTGGGCGCCAAATTTTCTTGTTACAGCACTATAGCATTTCAGATCTTTTTTCCGCACAACCCTTTCTTTCTTTGTATTTTTTTTCCAAATATTTAGTGAGAAATAACATTACGTAGTGAGATATTATAAAATTATGAAAATGTATGGAGATTTCATGTTCGCTATATTTATATAGCGATTTTTTATATTAAAAAATTACTAAGCCACCTTACACGAGTACAATGGGTGGTATGATTAAAAAGGAGCAAATGCTTTTTTATCACTTTTTTGAAGCAAATGCTCCATACTGTATGAATAAAAATGTTAAGCAGATGCTTTTGCTCTATTGAAAATTAGCATTTGCTTCTTAGCAAAGGTTTTGCTTTTAATGAGAGCATTTGCTTAAAATTGAAGTAAATGATTATGATTAAAAAGTAGCTTTGGCTACAAATTTGAAGCAAATGCTTCAGTTTTTTGGAGTTACTAATTTAGAAGCTCCAAAACTGAAATGGCTTTCATACAGTTGGTTCAATTGAAGAGAGAAAATATTCAGACCCCGAATTACAACTAGGGATGAGGATTACTATTCCCTTTATCGTTTTCAAAAAGAAAATGTCCAGTGGCTTGCAGAATACTTCCTGGGTGACAGTCTAGAGACTCGGGGTGGAGCATTAACCAGTTTGCAGCGAATTAAAATCTTTTTAAGATACATGGCAGACCCAGGATTCCAAATTGGAGTAGGAGAAGATATAGGAGTGCATCAAACTACTGTGTCTAAGACTGTAAAAATTGTGATGGGAAAAATTTTGGCTAAGAGCAGTGTTTGGATTAAATTTCCAAAACCGGAGGAAACCAATGAGGAAAAATTAAAGTGGCAAGAACTAAAGAACTTTCCCAATGCAATTGGTGAAGCAAAGCCTTCAATTGTTGAAGCATTTGCTTTGTAGTAAAAGGTTTTGTTTATTCATACTAGATGGAGGTTTTGCTTTTGCTTACAGCTTCTACTTGGAGCATTTACTTTTGCTTTTACTATTTACTTTAGAGTAAAAGCTTCTTTTTAATCATACCACCCATGTTGCAACTTAGTGAGAATTGCATTTCTCGCAAAAGTATATCTCATTTGAAAGTGCGATGATAATGTACTTTTGCGAGACTTGGGACATAGATATTCGGTATCCTCCGTTGTGTGGATTCCGAATTACTATAACATGTGAAAAGCTGTTAATCAAAATCGCAACATTCAATTCCTATTTTTGTGCTGTTGTGCATGTTTGCAAGCTTCGGGAGGTGGATATTCGGAATTCCTATACTGAGAGGATTCCGAATCACTATAACACATGTGAAAAGCTGTTGGCCAAAATTGTACCCTTACACGAAGCAATATCCAACATTATTTTGTTTGATTTTCGTTACATATTTTGTTCTTTTTGGTGATTGGATGCCCACAAACCATGCTTAACCAAAACCTGAAAATGTTTGAGGGTCACTGTTCCAAATGTATCGAAAACCCCAAAAGTTCTCGACATGTCCCTGGAGAAGTGTTGTTTTTGTTATCAACACATCGGGAGTGACAATAACCTTTAATCCTTCCTTGCTCTACTCTACCAACCTACACAAATTAGTTTTTTTCTAGGCCCTCAATCCAGGTGGCTTTCAAGTGTCTGCGAGAAACCTGCAGAGGACTTAAATTGTCCGCCTCAACAACAAGTAATGGTCGAATATTTCATGTAAAATGTTTAACCCATTCAAATGCAAATTAAAGTCAACAAAGATGTGGTGAAAAGAGTTAAGCCCACTTTAAATTGTAAATTTAACTTTTGTCCTTCAACGCAACAATTTCTCATAAAATAAAATACTTATAAAATTTACAAGAAAAGAAACTAAACACCTTTAAAAGAAAATTACACTCAAGAAATTCAACCTTTTCTGTTTCCCAAACTAAGAATGCTATTTCATACATTTGTTCTACCTGGAGAACTATTTTTTGCCATAAGTGGATTCAAAGAAGTATTTCATTTTCATCAAAGTCAAAAATAGCATTCGCCAATAGCAACTAGAGAGGCTCGACTCGAGATTGTGTCTGCAGGTGGGAAGGAGATTGGCTGTTGATTAACTTAATGACTGCTGAGTCTGAGACCATACCCAAAGCAAAAAGTGAACGTTAATCAAAACACGCTTTGACAATAGTTGTTTAATGAGCACGAATGACATGCAAAACCTGCCTAGAGGACCGAGACGAACACAATTTCAATCTAAAAAACTGTTTCGCGCTAATTATGTTTCAATTGTAACTTCTCCAGTTAAGCGTAAGAGCGTTACCACATTCTAGGGTTTCGGATCAATCCGCTTTTATGGCTGCATCTCTCCTAATTTGCCAATTTTAAATTTTAATTAAAATTTTTGCGGGAAACAGTCGAAGCCAAAAGAATTCTTCACTTTCACACAAAAAACTCGTATCGTGTTTCTCAATTGAATTCAAATCACTCGGAATTTAAAACAAAACAAACTTAAGGTTTTTGCTAAGACATAAAATTCCAGTAAAAAACAAGTTGTCAGAAATTAAACTCGACTTGTTTATGCCGCTTTGGATCCGGGTAATAATTCAAATTAACACTTACTGTTTGGGGAGAGACATTTAGAGAAAGAGAGATCTTATTGAATTGCTTGTAGTCTTGTTATTTGTAACCCCAAACAGCAGGGAATTCACTTCCCGACAACCATCAGTAAAGCAAATCCCACCAAAACTTATTCAGTGCTTTCGGTCCACCCACGCTGACAAAATCCCTATTGGTACAGTAAGTTGTTCCTCTCTCTCATTGAAACCCCAAAACAAATTTCATGGATTACATACTAGTAAGAAATAAACTTTTGTTTGGTATTGCACATCCTTGTCCTTTAACTTCAGTAAAAAAAAAAAATTTTTAAAAGAAGAATTTAAAAATTATTTTGCTCAACCGCATCCTTCTAAAGCTTTATCTATATAATGAACCACTTTGTTCTTCAAAGAATTTTTGTTTCATTTATTTTGAAAGTTCCTTAATATGGGTATTATAATTCGTTTAATATTTCCATCAAGGCATTAGAACGGGTAATTGAATTTTATTTATAAATGTCAGTACCATATAAGTCAATTGTCTGCATTATGAAAAAAATAAACTGAGTAAACTACACTTACTTTGACGATTCGCAATGGTTTGGTCGGGTTATTAACGTCCAAATAATTGATGAAGCCTGACAAGGAAACTGAGAGCAGGTATTGGCCCTGCCATAAGCAGCTCACTTGTTGATCGTCAATTTCAGTCCCGATTGGAAAGTCTCTGACATAAATAAATAAATAATCGATTTAGTTCACCAATTCACGAATTAAACTGATTTTATAATTTAAAAAATATTTTTTATTAATTAAGAATGGTTCCTTACGATATAACACTCATAGTAGCAACATCCCATAGTTTACATGATTTGTCACCAGAGGCCGTCAGCAATTGCTTACCATCTGGGCTCCAAGCGACCTAAAACATTATTTTTTTATCAGTATTTAGAAGTTAAAAATAAATAGATGAATAAAATGAAAATACTAACTCCATAAACGCCTCCTTTGTGTGCTGGACTTCCAAGTTCAGCAATTTTATCTGATTCTTTTCCATCGTACAGAAACACCTGATAAAATCAGCAGAAAAAAAATATTTAAATTCTGGGAAATTAATTATAAATTCTTTTAATTAATACTTTTCCATCGAATCCAGCACTCGCAAATTTTTCACCATCGGGAGAAAATCGTACAGCTTGCACAAATCTTGCATGATCCTGCACAGATGGTCAAACAGATGATAAAACTGATAAAAATGAATTAAAAGCCAATTTATACCTGTTTTGTGCACTTAAACTTGAAAGGTGGTCCCTCAAAATACGCAACGGTATTATCATCAGAAGCAGTAATGATCCTGAAAGGACGTGATGAACGGAAATCGCAAGAATTCATCGTTTTACTCTGGCCTGAGATCTCGCCCACCGAGGTACCAGTGTCAGCCATGAACACATGACCAAACCTTAAAAAATATTCCCAAAATAAACAAATTATAATAAAAAAATTTATCAAATTTTATCTAAGTTTTTCATATACCGTTCACGTCCTTCTCCAACCACAACCATTCGCTGACTGTCGGCAGACCAAGCGATGTCTTTAATGGTACCAGCAATCGGTTGGTACTCATTTTTGAGCAAATGTTCCTTTTGAGTCGTATCCCAGATGCGGATTTTCCCACTCTGGTCACCGGAAGCAATGTAAAACCCACTGGGAGAATATTTGGCAACGGTCGTCAAAGTCGAATGTTCGGTGTAGATTTCCGATATCGCCGGATTCTAACATAAAATATCACAAAATTAATATAAAAAATATTTAAAAAAAATTATTTTTAATCATATTAATTAAATAAATTAATAAATACCGCGATGTCCCGAATGATAACACTATTACTATTCGTGTAGAGAAAATTTTTCCCTTTGGGATCACCACCTAAGACAATGGGTACTCCTCGTTGGGTTCGCGGTAAGGTGGCGAATATGCTACCTACAGGTGAGAAAAATAGAATTAGAATGTGATGTGTCAAAAGGACGTTGCTTTTTCTATTTATACAACTGGCATAGCTAAATTTGTATTCAAAACCTACATCCTAGCACTTTTGAGTTTCGCTACTTACAAATGTTTAAAAAAATCTTTTACTCCTCATATCACAATTATATTTTTTTAATGGTTGGGTGCGAGTATAAGGCAAATTATGTGGATAATAAATTTCACACTTGGTTGCTCAGGTTTTCATTAGAAATAATGACTGTGTGGAAGAATAAATTGCGAGCTGGGTTTTATTGTGAGAATAAAATGATTTTTGGGAAGCGAAATGAATTTTTAGAATGAATTTAATTAAGGAGGTTACGATAAGAGCCAAACCCAAGCGTAAAAGCGTACATAATTTTATTTTAAGATACGCCCACGTCTGTAAAAACACCGATATTTTTCTGTAGGTTGCTATGTTATCGTCTAAAAGAGTTTGTTTGTGAGCAGTTAAATAGATAAAGCAATGACCAATAACTTACGTGATTTGTAAGACATTATATTAATTAGCTTAAGAAACGCCGACAACGCGAATGCCGAATATCAAAAGGAAAAGGAAACCGATCGTCTTAATTGAGCGACCTCTTGTGACCATTTATGGAAGTTAAGAATTATTTCCCATGCTTTCAACCTCATAGCCTCGCTCGGGGACATCATAAAGCACAAACATTCCTGCAATACTCCAGACTCGAGCAATCGATAATAGAAATGTCTAAAATGTGATGAATTTATTTATTTATTTACAGAAAAATTGACATTTATTTCAGCTGTAAAATTATTTATACATTTGTAAATTTTACTTATTAAAATACCATAAGCTAAATTTGAGTATTAAGTCTTGATATGTTTACTATTTCGTTTATGAGGATTTCACGTTTTATCAATTTTGGCAGCGTTCACTTACGACTGGATTATGGAGGAAATCTGGTGCAATGAATTGATGTTTACCCCTAGCAAGTAAATTTAATTTAACGGATTAAATTTTATTCATTTATTCACACAACTTATATTTTTTAAATTTAGGATACAGTCATGCATTGCATTGAATGCACGATCCATCGAAAAAGATGAGGGTTTCTCATGATTTTCACGAGAAACCCTCTGTGATCTCAGGTGTGAGGGTATGGACTTTGCGGATTAATGCCTTCTGGGAGTTTGGATTGAGGTTATAGTGGAGAGTTAACTAGTTAGATCTCTTAAGATTAAAGTTAATTTTGCTTTAACCCAACTAGGCATTGCTCACTGGTTATACCTTGGTAATTCTACCGTGACCTGTGGGAATGACTTTGGCTTTGGATTTCCCAGTGATACATCTTTATTCTATGCCGACTAAGCCGGCAACCACGAGAAACAACAAGTGGGTTAATACGAGAATCACGCTAACATACAAGCTGCAATCAAAAACTAAAACAAATTTGTGTTTTTTAGATATCACTTATTCTAATAAATTCTCAGTTAATGAGAGTAAGTGACATCTAAAACACAAATTTTTCAATTTTTGAATGCAGCTAACAAGTGGGTTGATGTGAGGGTCAGGTCAACAATATTATTGTAGTGACAGAAAATTAATAAAAATTTATAATTTCTTCTTATTCCAGCAACAACCTACAATGTTATCTAAGCGTGATTGCTGGCTGACAGAATGTGCGGATGATGTCATAGAAATAATGCAGCAGAAGGAAAAACGAATGTACCAAATCCAGGGAAGATCGCCGCAACTAGGAAATCGAGAAGAACTCGTAAATTGGATAATATCAGCCGGGAAAGAATTGAAATTAAGGAAAACAGTCGTTTTTTTATCCGTACATCTATTGGATCGTTTCATGGATTGTCATGATTTGCGTGATCAACATCTTACATTCATCGCTGCAAGTTGTTTGTTAATAGCTGGTAAAATTGGTTTTACATTTAATAAGTGATAAGCAGATTAATTATTTTTCTTTGTATAAAAAATAGGAAAGTTTGAAGATAATGAAAGTTACGCGCCTCGAATATCGAAACTAAACGATTTGATTCCAAAATTTAGTTACACTATCAAGGAATTTGTTAGAATGGAATTAACAATTTTAAAATTTATCGACTGGCGCATTATGGTTCCAACTGTTCCACATTACATCGAATATTTTTCAACAGCAGCAACGTGCAATCACGATTCCAAATTAGGCAATGGCAGGAATCTCATATCAAATAAAAGTATATCTCGTTCTATTGAATACTTTATGCACCATACGTTACACGGTAATTAAGATTCATCTCTATTATTGTTAAATGATTTTATTAATTATTTTATTTATATTTTAGATTTAGTTTACACTCGCTTTCCTCCATCATTAATAGCAGCGTCATGTATTGCGTCGATGAGGATAAGTTTAATGCTTTCACCAAAATGGACAGTAAATTTAGAGAAAATTACCCGTTATTCTTGGATTGAAATACAAACATGCGTTGAAACTATGATGAGGTTCGAATTTAGTGAAATTATTTTTTTTTTAAATTTAAAAAATTTGATTTTTCTCGATAAAAAATTATTTTTCATGTTTTAGGACTGTTGACTATGATGGACAAATGACTGGTTAGACTAAGAACAAACTTCAGCTTACTTCATTTTTTTGCATAGTTAATTACAGTGATTTGTTCAGAAAAAATAAGTTTAATTCATTATCGTAATTTCAATTGAAATGTGATATAACAATAATAATAATAATAATTTATTATAATATTTATTGACAACTTGTGATAAAGTTCAATAAAGAAGAAATTTGAAAAAATAAACATTTAAATCTGAATGATTTTTATCACAGCACTTTATATTTTTGATCCCAAACACTGAAAATTAAGAGAAAAAAAAGTATTATTATTATTATTTGGTTAGAATGTATATTTCAAACGCACCATTTATTCACATCTTTTGATGTGCTGTTTGTAATGGCATCCTTAATTTCTTGCGGAGGATTTAATCCCAATTTCTCGGCTCTTTTCCATCTTTCCAATCTCGTAACGCCTTTTTAAAAAACATATTAGGTAATAATAACACAAGTAAATATTTACTTCTGGGAATAAATAGGATGTGAAACAAAATTTGAAGTTATACATACCGATGGATGGTCCATACTCCCAATTTAAATCGAATTGGTGCAACATATTCTCTACAGATTGTTCTTCTGAAATGTAAGAATTATTTAAATTTTTTATATTATGATATTTTTATGGTGAAGTACCTGAAGCATCTTTATTTTCCTCAATTTGTTCATTTTTTATTCGTTCGATACGTAATGATGGAACTACTTTGATTTTCTTAGTTGATTTATGAACTGGTAATTTACGCGAGGAAAATGCGTCATTGATTTTGGTTTGAATTTTCATCTTTGCCTTTTTTAATGGCTGTTTTCCCTTTTTTTGGATCGACAGTGATTTTGGTCGCGATGACATTGATTGTTACGATGACAGTTGGGCAGACACAATTCCAATAGAGTGAATTAATGAATTGACAATTATTAATGCGCGTTGATTTGTTGTCAACGTGACAACTTATACAAGTTACAACTTGTTACAACACAACACAGCTTGTCGTCGCTTGTCGTCATCGCCTCGGCGGCCATTTCAAATACTGTAAA
Source organism: Geophilus flavus (assembly GCA_034695885.1). NCBI lineage: Eukaryota > Metazoa > Arthropoda > Chilopoda > Geophilomorpha > Geophilidae > Geophilus > Geophilus flavus. The sequence goes on from JAQFZO010000275.1 coordinate 19,071, forward strand.
GACAGCCATCTAGCGAGAAAAAGTGACCTTAAATTATTGTGGAAGTTTTCAATATGTATTTTTATTTATAAAATAACAGATTTCTTAATAAAAAAAATCGACTAATATCCCAGACAGGCTATTTTAATTCTGAATTCTCGGATATCGGATGGCGGAAACACCCTAGTAAAAACTACCAAACACCCCAACCCCAAGTCAAGCCTTGACCCCAGGCAATAACCACCGAGGTCCAGAAACAGAAGTCAAACTCCTGTATCAAACGACGACTGCAAACATAGAAGCAAAGTGTGGATTCAGCCTTCAGGTGCAATTGCAGTTATAACACCGTTTCGTATGGAAGTACGGTATGCTTCTGAATCCTCGGCGAGACCTAAAATGTGCGTTACAGAGTGCGAAAATCGTGATGGGAGATCGCGATTGCAGTTAATTATACAAAGAACGAAGAACCTTACTTCCTACCGTAGGAGGTGATTAACCTCAGGGTTTAAGGTCATCTTTCTTCTTTCTCGAGAGATCTGGCATCTGGCAAATTATCCCACAAACGATTATAGATCATATCTTTAATATGGATTAATTTTAAATTGTGTACAAAATAGGTGCAAAAACACAAGCCTACACTGGAATTACAAAACATCAATTCTGTTTCGTATACGTACTGTACGGTATTCTCGAGAAAATAGCCACCCTTTTATTTACAGATGTACCAGTGAGAATAGCCAAATGATTTTATTGCTTTTTGCCTTATGTTTTTCCTGGACGTTATAACATGTCCAGAGTTGGTCCCAAATGTCAACGACGCATCACATACCATACCATACCATACCATACCATACCATACCATACCATACCATACCATACCATACCATTCCATTTACAAACCCCAAAGAAAGACTGCATTATAATCGTTTTATATCGACCATTTTCTGAAAATAACTACCGTAGTAAAAACAGAATTGAATGGAAAAATTTTGCTCATATGTGTAATTATGTGTTACAAAGTGACTGGAAAATAACTGGGTAGGTAATTACATTTAGTGTTCTGAGAATTCAACAGTTGTTTTTAATTTAATCATTCATAAGTTTAAAACATATGTTCCTAACTACGGTACCGTACTTTATACAATTATGCAAATTATCAAGTCTTTAGATAATAATAATAATAATTTTGAACTGTATACGCTTAGGAATGGCAGAATGAGGCGATGAAAAGCCAAAAAACGAGAGCAAAACGTAAAAACACGAAAAACATGATTGATCGTAGTTACCCTATTTCACACAAATATATTTTTTAATTTATTTTCAAAACATATAATTACCGTAAGAAAATGTGAATTTTTTTTCAAATTGCTGGTTGTTTTACGACCGCTGTTTTCTACAGTACAGGGAATATTAAAAAATCATCATTGAGTGTGCAAGGTCACTTCTTTGTATGTACGGTTTTTGCCAGCACACTCTCAACTTGTTGTATATAGTCAAAATGCAATTACCTAGAAAATGTTTAATAAGAAGAATTGTTAAAGATGCTTTAGTAGCACATCAGGACAGCAAACGGGTAGGATTTGGTAAATTGTTAAATTCAAAGCAATCTCTCAATGCTAGAATATTATGGGCAGTGATTGAAATTTCCTGTCTTATAATTGCCGTCTACCAAACTTGCGACAGAATACTCTATTATTTATCCGCTCCTACCATTGTTAACATCGACATTTATGAAGCTGATGCGTTGATTTTTCCAGCGATACATACATTTTCAATAGACACAGTTCGTTTATTGCCTTACTGGCGTCAATTACTTGATGATGAAATGAAAGATGAAGACTTTAAAAAACTTAAATGTATGAATCCTACAAGATCACTAATGCTTGGAAAAAATACTGAAACTTGGAATTATAATGATCTATTTGCTGCTACAAGTCAAGCCGATTTATTGGATAAACTAAGCATAATTGCAAATGTACGTATATGCACATGCAGGATTTTTCAGGTAAAAGTTTGCAGTCAATTTTTTGCTGAACATGCTGATGCCATGGCATTGGTTTAAATTGAGCTTTTAGTAAACTTGAGGATAGAAATTCATTGATGAGTTGCTTAATTTTTCATTTCGATTATTTTTTCAACAACCACCTCAATGAAACTTCTGACGAAAAGTCAAACAAAAAGTTGTTTAGCACATTTAGTCAAATCTCCATACTCATTACAGAGAAGTTATGACAGTCTAAGAAAAGTGGCACACATAATGGTGACATTGCAACGTTAACATTTTTAAATTCGTAAAGGAAAGCAAAACCAACTTGCAAAATACACCGCATTATACGAAATTTTTTTTCGTAATTTTGTTCTTGTTCACCCTTACGTTTTACGCTTAATACGAAAAACCGGTTAGTACGAACAAACTGCTGGTACTCACGAATTGGGACTGTATTCTCAATGTGTTGACCATTTGCTATAAAACATGTTTGAAGTTTGGAGTCAAGAATTTGACTGCAGACTTTTAAGGCAATACTGTGTACATTATGTACAGACATTCTGTACATATTTATAATGAAACATTTTTTTTGATCCAGAAAAAGAGTATTGTTTGGGAAGTACGGGGAATCAACGAAATCCAAAATTCAGACATCGAATGGTTTGAAACGAATGGAATCTATGGATCATCCTTTAGAATTAAATCACTGACGAGTAAGTTCTAATTTGTAAGATGTTTTTGTATTTGTAATACTTCACTCAGAGAAACAATGACTAAATGTAATCAATTCTGTGGCAAATTACAACTTATCTTATAGGGTAAAGGTACGGTACTCAAATTAGTGGCAAAAATACAACCTATCTGCACTCTAAAAACTGTTTGGTTGAGCCAAGCAAAATATGAGTTAAATACCGACCAACAGCGTAAAATAATGAAATTAAGTATCATATAAAGTAGAGTGTACCAAATTATAGTTTGATACAACTAAAAATGAGTTTTCTACATTAAAACTCTTTGTTGGTCCTATGTCAACTGAACAGTTTTTTGAGTGCGTATTACCTGGAACTGGCGGCATGCCGGATAATTATGCTATGACTCCACTATGCTAAAGTTCTAGAAGATTGTTATTGTTACTTTAGAGTAAAAAATTTCTGGCATTCACTATTTTTCCTGCAAAATTTACTTTTACCGGCATGCCGTAAAACGGTGCTAAAATTCTACGTTAAAATTTGGGGAACCCCATCACTTTTACCGGCATGTGACCTGTTCTGGAGTTTTACGGTAATTTTGAATAAAATATGAAAAATATCACTGGTTGGTCTTGGATGGAGAGCACGTGCATTGCAGGAAAGTTTAAATCCAGACACTAATAATTTTCCATTAAAAATATTCAAACTTCACTGCATAGTAATTGATCATTATGAAAAAATGAAAAAAAATGTTTCCTGACTTCACTGCACAACAGAAAGAGGGTGCGCAAACGTTTTCTTAACTCCTTATCTTATGGTTGATAAGATAAGGATAAGGAGATAAGCATAGGAAAAACTCTCTTGTTAAATTGCTATTTTATAAAATAGCGTAACCAATCAGAATGGTTTTTCGTGTGATGTCACGCAAGATGATGCCTGTTTTTTTCATCCCGCTTTGTGACTTTGTCTTGTAATATCTTGCCATCGAGGTACAATGTAGTGATTTATTCGGTAAGAGTGTAATAATCTAGTTTAACAGGGAATAAAGAGTTAAGCTCAAGGATTTGCGTGCCTACACATAAAACTAACTCTTTACAGTAGCTGTATTTGAATATTAAAACAAAGTTGAGTTGAGTTTTGAATTGAATTTTAGACGTTACCTAGTCTCATTAAAATCCACTTTACAAATCATTCCGATACTAATTTAATTTCTTCCAAAATAAAAATCAAACTTTACTGCATAGCAATCGTTCACGTATGCAGGAGCAGCTAATACGCATTTTCTTCAGTTATATTCATTGGAATGGCAGTTTCACACGTATCTTAAGATGAAAATTATAAAATTGCTGCCCGAAACTTCAATGCAAACCACTGCCTAAGGGGGAAAAAAATACTAACTAAAATACATTTAATCTGAAAGGTAAAAATGACTTGTCACGAAAATCTCTTCGATAGAATCCAAAAATCCAATTAAAATCCAAAATTTATGACAAAATATGTATAAAATTTCCTAAAATGCCAGAAATCCACAAATTCGTTCAAAATGTTACCCAAATCTTTACAAAATCTTTTAAAATCTCGTCGACGAATATCTCGAATATCGGTCCCCCTCCACTTTTGTCGTATTAATACAGCAAAATCAGAAGTAACGACATCAAAACCGACAAAAGTCACTTCTACTTCTACTTTTCAGATTGAATCAATAAAAATCGTTGGCCCGAGCATTGCAGCAAAGTTTAAACGCAAAACCAATTTTCTTCCAGAAAAAAATTTTGAAAAAAATTTTGAAAATTTTTTTTTCTTACTAACCGAGAGAGAAAAAAAATGATTTGGCACGGTGCCATGTTAATTATGAGTCCCTATAATGAGGTGCATAAGTTAATTAGCTCGGGGCATTTGCACGTGGCGTTCACCGTCGTTAATTGGTCAAGTCTCCATACGAATCCATGTCTCCGTTCCTTCCGTTTTCCTCCCTTTCACCGGCAACGACGAGGCAAGGCAAGGCAGGTGAGTGCTTTAATTTGCAGCGTTCGCGTTCCGCTCGGCGTTCTCTTGATGGATGCAACCGCGGAATTAGAATTTCCCTCTTTGCTGTCACGTTGCAACCGATCAAATCGAATCACGAGCTAAGTCGCTAAAAGCTCGCCGTCTTGCCCAATATTCTACCGTGTTTCTTCCCACAATCCCCTCCTACACCCCTTTGCGTCTCTTCTCTTCTCTTCGTTTTACCACCACACCCCCCTCCTACTACCAACCACCTCCTCCACACCCCCCTCCCGTTCCTCCACTCGCCGCTGCATTTGAGTAAATCATCGACGCTCGTATGGGAATTGCCAAACCCATGTCTACGCTGCTACAATCCTCGACTCGCCTTTTCTCTTGTGGGCGTCACTGCAATGAAGAATGGAATCGGCCGTTTCCGCTTTTCTGATATTCTCATATTTGGATTTTTTTTTTTTTGGACATATTTCATACGATAGAAATTGATTGTTTTTTCTCGGTATTAAAGCTTGGGATTTGGAGGTTTTTGATGGTTAAATTGGATTTTTCGGGTTTTTCTGTGTAACTGAGTGAAATGAAAGGTATAGAAAGGTTTAAATGTTATAAATCTATCTCGTTGAAAGTAGATATATAGTACCTAAAAAGTTAGTGTATTGTTTGCCATTGTTGTTAGTTTTTAGTGATGATTCATTGATGGATATGCAACAACTGAAATAAAATATAGAATCTTCTCATTTGGATATTAGGACTCTCTACTCAAAATTGTAATGCAACCAGAATATTACGGGTAGTAAAAACAATAGGTGCAAAACAATAGGTGCGTTCTATTTGAAAAAGGAGAAGTCACTTTTCACTTATTTTGTCCTTTTCACTTCCGGAAGTGACGAGTTTTGCGTCATCTTTCGAAAAGATAAGTGAAAATATAAGGAAAAGGATAAATGACCACATGGGTCACTTATTCTCCTTTTAGATATACTTTAAGTAGACTTGGTGTCTAAAAGTGACTTATTACCTGCTGCTTAAGTGATTTCAAAGAAAAGTCACTTCTCCTTTTCACATATCTTTTAGAAAAAGGATAAGTGAAAAGTGACTTTTTCAAATTGAACGCACTTATTGTTTTGTATGTATTCTAAAGTAAGGTACTCTTTAATGTTCCTATTTATACACTGTAATGAAAATTCCATGTCAACCAATCCAAATTCCAGTCAAGGATGTCAAGTCAGTGGGTTAAAATTTTAATATTCTCAGACTCAGTTTGTGGTTAGTTGTGCAACTTTCAGGCTGACAAAGCACATTTTCTCTTGATATCATCCAAATGCTGCATAATTTCAACCTAAACCATGGAAAATCCATAAAGGATGGTGAGATTTAGAGAAAAAAAATTCACTTGACTTATTTCCACCTAAATCCAACTAACCAACATAGAAATGTTCAGTCATGCATACAAAATTGAATATTTCATCTCACTATACTTAGAAAATGATTTATATGTATGTTTCACTGACCAACAAATGAAGTCTTTGATCTATGGTTTCCATCCTGTGATTCATTTATACTAAACCAAGCATGAAGTTCCTATATAAAGCCAACTTTTTCTGTTATCAGTTTCATTCATTCATTTGGTAGAATGCAAAGGTAATGATAATGAAGTTTCTTCACTTCTTTCTGTGTGTCTGTTCTCTATTGATCAATCATCAAGTCCATTGTCAGATCTACCCTGGAATGCCAATGCAAATACCTGTAAGTAACTTTTTCTTCAAAAATTTGTTTCTCATGTAAAATACACTGGAAAAAATTCAGATTTATTGATTATAAATTCAAAATGAATAAGTAAGAACTGAAGCATAAAGATAAGGAAATGTTATAAGCGTAACGGAACCACTGCGCAAACTTTCTAATGCAATTAATAATTTAGTCTTTTAAGTTGTCAGTTCTAATATGGATTTAAGTATTCTTTTTCTCTGTTCTTGTTAAGCCTAGTTCTAAGCCTTTTCCTTGTTTATATTGTTTCTATAATTTTTATTGTCTTTTCCCTTTGTTGTGTCTGTGTGATACTATTGTTTATAAGCTTACATGTAGGCCTATTATCATTATTCTTGTATCATACTAGGTGTTGTAATTCTTGACAGCTGACAATTAAATCAGTATTGATTGGTTCAAGAGTTGAATTTGATACCCCATAAGTACTTGGCCTCTTCAAAAAATAGTTTTATTAAAATATATAATTAATAAATTTGTAATTTTACCAGTGTTAACTAAATTTTACAACAAAATAAACAAATTTTAACAAATTTTTTTTACAGTATTCTCCCTGTATGGATGCTTACATGTCTGGTGGTCAAACAGCTTTTCTGCTTTGCAGTAACCAAATGAAATATGCTGCAAACCCACTTTCTTATTTATTGGGTACAAGAAACAGTGATGGAAGTGAAGTGGAAAGTAATCAAATTGATACATCTTAAGTTTTTATTTAAATGTTATTATTGTATATAATTATTAATTTTATATTAATTTAAAAAATTGTATTTAAATCTATAATAAAATTTTATAATAAATTATATTAACATTTTGTAAAATTAAGTTTTATTATTACTTGAAGTAAATTCTTCACACAAATGGATAATATGCTGACGTTGCAATTCCACATTGGTTATTCTTATTTCTGGACATAAGGATGTAGCCTTCCTTACCCCAATTTTTTCCCCAACTAAAAATTGCATTTTTAATAAATAAAAATACAAAAATTACAAAAATCACAATTAAAATTTATGATTTTACCTGTTTTCTGCCAGCCAATATTCATTACCGTTGTCATCAACACCATAACCTACTATTAAAACAGAATGGTCCAGTTCAGATGAACTGCAGTCAGGGTTATCATAAACACCATCACTAAAAAGGAAGTTTTGGTAAAAATTATTTAAATTTGTCCACTTTTGTGACAACTTACACATATAATTGAAATTCAGTACTGCTTGCATCAATGCCTGCAGACACAGGTCCAATGTTTGCTAGTGCTTCCTGCAGTTCCATTTCATCACCTCTTGTAATTGATTTGTAGTCATACACAATTGCACCATTGCATGTTTTGTTGTATCTGCATGATTCATTCTAAAAGATTTCAATATTTTCTATAAATACATTCTGTAAAAAGTAAGATTTTAAGGATGGATGAACTTACATGTGATTTGAAGGAATAACAATCTTCTCTGTCAAGACCCTGCATTGCAACAATACATTCAAGTATGGTGTTATTAAGAATTCCACCATTACAACCATCTGGTTTTATTGTTACAAAATTTTAAAAATCAATATAATTTTATATCATTGAATTTTTTGCAGAATTGTACCTGTGCAACAATCCTGAACTTGTTGAAAACTCAATTCCACAAAAAATCCTTTCTTTATTGCTGTTAATGATTCTATTGTTTCAGTCACAGAAATGGCAACTGCATTGCCACATTGACCCTGTAAGAATGAATAAAAATGATAAGCAAAAAAACAAATGCCACTAAAGAAATTTGGACATAATTGCAGTATCGGAGACCGATAAATATACGTAGTGCCCGAAAAGGCATATATTGCAAAATATTGGAAATATATTATCTCTTAAAACACATATTTACAATATGAGAAAATTATATGAAAACTTCCAATTTCTATGTTCATAGAATATATATTTACCAATACCAAGTCCCCAACTGCAATTAAGCCAAAATGTGTACCTGGTTTTTAACCGGTCCCACAACTCCTTTTTTCCTCCAATCAACATTAGTTGGTAATTTATTATTTTTATTTTCCAGACTTAGTCCATTATCAAGATCCTCCCACAAAGGCACTTCCTGTGTCCTTAATGTTTTCACAAGTTTTCTAAACTCATAATTACTCTGTAAGATGTTAAAAAAAATGTCAGGAAATTTTACCACACGAATTTTTGAATGACACAATAATTATTATAAATGATACAAACCAAATCTGCATATTCATTTAGTCCTAATCTGAAGGATGTTAATCCTAACTCATAAAGTTTGTTATGTTTTGCAATAACAGCAACATTCTGGTTGAAAATTCTTCTTCGCAATTCTTCTACGCTTGGAGATGAATACTGTTTTTTGAATTCTGTCTGAGAGAAAATGGTTCTTTGATCTTGTTCACATGTATAAAAATGTTAAATTCATTATCTTCTTGTAACATTGAGCTGTCAATAAATGATTATACAGAGGAAAAGTCTCACTTCAGTTCCTCATTATTTCCTACTTGCCTGCAAAGCATGTAAAGTTGGACAAACTGCATGCAACATTTCACATTCTCAATAGGACTAATGAAATGAGACATTTGTCTGCCTTAATCTGCCATTTGATATGAAAAGCCATTAGTTTTACTTTACTCACTTTATAATTATTCCAGTCAGATGTGGCATGAATATTTCCAAGGGTTAAAGTGGTAAAATAGTGGATGAAGATCAAGCAATGAATAACATTAACTATAGAGTACTTCATTTTGACCTAACTTCTTATTTCATCTATTAATTGATCTTAATAAATGGGTTTTTCCTCCTCCAACTCTGGTCACCTGAGTGTGATGTTTACTTTTGTTATCATTTTTTATCTGTGTTTGAATGCATAACAAAATTTTCATGTTTCTTTTTTCCTGTAGGCAGTGATCATTATTTATGGGTTGGTTGGGAATGTTATGGGAAATCCAACAGTTACTCATCAACAGTCTACACTGAAATGACTGGATGTTGCATTGATTTATCAGCATACAGACCTTACTGTTCAGTTTATGAAGAATTGATTTACTCAAATCTTACGTATATCATTATTGTAACACACAAGGTAAAATAATTGTTTAAATTTTCATTGTTGTAAGTTATATCAATTGTTTAAACCGCGATTGTGGTCAATCATGTAACAGTGCTTTAAGTTGACATTGTTTTAAGAAAAGTCACAACAATGATTTTAAGTCAAACAATTTATTTCTTTGGATTAAAGGTGAATGAACTGACTGAATTCTTTCTTCTACAGTAGTTTACACACACGACCGTCTTTGAACCTCGACTGGGCTGCTTTCCTCATTCAATGGCAATCTTACCTGGTCCTGATTGTCTTTTCTTCAAGTTTTATTGGCGGCAAGATAGTGATACAGTTTGTTTTCTGTGGTTGGATCAGTTTTTTGGGATTCGATGATGGATGATGCCCAAGAGCAGATCCAGAAATTTTTCCAAGGGGAGGAGGGGGAGTGGGTTCTGAAAAAAATTGTTAAATCGTGAATGGTTTTATTAAGATTTTGAATAATTTTGGCTATTTTTTGAAGATTTGAAAAATTTTTGAACGATTTTTTCGACTTTCTAAAGATTTTTGAAGATTTTGAATAATTTTCTGAAGAGTTTTGAACAATTTTTTGAAAAATTTTGCTATTTTGTGAAGAATTTTGGGATTTCTAAGACTGGAGGGGGCGATCGCCCATCGCACCCCATGGATCCGCCCTAGAATGACTATGGAAAAATAGATAAGCCCAAATATAGAGCGAGATTGCCACCAAAGTTGATCAAAACAGAGCCAAAAAATCATATATGTACCGTTCGCTCAATATGATGGTCATGGGTTTGGAATTTTGTGTAGAAATTGTGATTTTATTGTCGTCGCTGGGCCACATTTCGACTATTAGC
>JAQFZO010000276.1:0-29378 GCA_034695885.1 Geophilus flavus
AACTATATAAATATTTTTCTTAATCTCGATTACGCCCCGTTAGTCTGCACATCGTTCAATTTAGTGAGTTGTTTCATATTAAGAACTGCTTTACCATTCTAACGTATAATACATTCCAGATTTTTATTCTTCCTAAGAATCACTTTTTCCATCCAAAATTCATTGTGCCGACACTTGGCACGATAGTCAAGGTTGATTTTACCAGACAAACGGTATGATAAGAAGCGTTGTTGTTTTTGTTGTTGTTTACATCGATATATACTATTTAGATTGTTCAAATCAAAGAAAAGTGTAAATCGGATGAGGAAGTCACGGAATGTGAAGAAAATTGTTACGACGCAAACTTAAACCGACGACCATTGGGTTGCAAGTACTAAGTTACAATCGGGGAGTTAGAAAAAATTTTGTGTATTTGTAAGAACGAAGCTGTACCATATATGCACAACTTCGTCACTTCATTGCTTCGTAGCTTCAGTCACGCAACGAGTTAGAAATGTAACTTGACAAAAATAAACAAACAGTGGCGCCACCTATAATTAAATTAATACGGTACGCGCTATTCATTTGTTACAAGTAAACAATGCAGTGATTGCTACGAAGCAACTACCGGTACCCAGTTCGTTTCTTCATGACTAAGTTTTTTGTCACTCCCTAATATACCGTATTTCTTCGAATAGTGCTCAAATCATGGAAAAGGATAAATAAAAACAATGATTTGTATGGGTTCCATTAACAACTAACGGTTAACATAAAGACTTTGCAGTTTTTTAATCAAATCAAAGGCCTAAGGTCCTAATATGTGAGTACGGTACTGTACCGGAGCAAAGCTATGATGTATTAAGCCTCAATCACCAAGGAAAGACAAATTACATCTACTTCCGATAAGTTTGGGAAACTTATTTCTATAACCCACTTGACACTGAGGACTATTCTCACTCCCCTAAGGACACAAATGTAGGAGTGTTTGGGCGTTTCAAACTCGCGCTTCTCTGTGGGCCTAACCCAATGAGGGCAACATGTCTCAGGGACGTCATTATCATAGTCCGCAGAATGGATGTCTTGGATTTCCAATTACGGACGTATGTTGACGTCTGTGTCTTGGTCGTGTGCATTGGGAAGTGTCATTAGCCCCGCCACACGGCTATTGGCTCAGGAACGTATTTCTCCCTTGTGTAGATCGCAACAGCAATCACCACAATACCAAAAGGGTAGAAATACCATACAATCCATTCCAGATTACCGGAAATGGTGACAAATGAACACAAAATTCCGTTCCCTCTCTAGAGCTAGCTGTAGCAGTAACTTTTCCTACTACTGCTATAGAGCACTGATTCAAACCAATCGCATCTCGCCTGTAACACGAAACAAACACGTCAGCCAAGACAACAAATGCCCTCTATTGTTCGTTAAAAGTGAAACTCTCAGCCGTCTCATAGCAAACAAATTAAAGTACCGTAGATACCGTATTTTTTTGGATTAGTGCTAGTGGGTTCCATTAATTGACCAGAGATATTTTTATCGTTTAACCCTTGGAATACCGGCCATGTGTTCATATGTAAAGAAGCCACTTCATGTATGCAGGAAATTATTTTTACTTGAAAATTATTTTTTTCCCCATTTTCACTTTTTTCTTATTCTATTAAACTTTATTCTCACAAATGTTCATGTGAAAAATTTTAAGAAATAAAATTTTTATTGGATTTGAAATTTTTTTGCCCCTAAGCTTCCACCATAATGATTTGGTTGGCTTCCAGTGATACTCAAGGCGCTTGCGCTAGTAGCCGTGAGTTTCACTTTCAACAAACTATAGAGGGCGTTAATTCCAATTGCATTGTTGTCATGGCTGACTCATTTGTTTTTTGTTACCATGGTGATAAAAATGGTTATTTGTTAAGTGAGCTGTGATTGGTTTGACTTAGCGCAGTCTAGCGGTGGTGGGAAACAATACCCTACATCGCTTCAGCTCTAGGGTAGGGATTTTTGTGTACATTTGTCACCATTGTCGGTCCTCCGCTCCAAAATCGCGACCCGGTACTCGGAGGGTTAATATATAGAAATCAAATAAAACGTTAAGAATGAAAACAATATTTTAAAATAATAAATTGTAATTAAAAAAAAATACAAAAACACTCAACAAAAACGTAATAAAAAGAAAATATCACATTCAGTTCAGCCTATCGGAAGACATAACAACTACAAGTTTCAGTTTCGAGAAAATTCCGAGCGCCATAACATACTAAAAAAAAATAAAAAAAACTGCAATGAGATGGCGCCCATGTTGATACCCAGCTGAAAATGAGTCAGTGATGTTCTAAGAAATCTAAAAAAAAATTATTTTATATGTAAAGGTTAAAAACAATAGCGAATTTCGTTTGCGTTCCTCATAATCGAGACGAGTTCCGTGTCAAGAATTTTATTCGCGTACCACACAAGCTTCAGAAGTGAAATCCTCATCGAAAAAACCGTTTGGAAGAATGTCTAAACCGCCCAACGACAACTTAACCACTTACAAATTAGTGGTGGTTGGCGATGGTGGTGTCGGCAAATCAGCATTAACGATTCAATTTTTTCAAAAATTGTTTGTTGCTGATTATGATCCGACCATAGAAGATTCATACATTCAACACACCGAAGTGGATGGTCTATGGTGCATCATGGATGGTAAATTTCGAGTTTTTATCAGTTAACACCCATTCAAACTGGAAATCTAATCCAAAAATTTCATTTTTTAAATGTAGTTCTCGATACGGCGGGTCAGGAAGAGTTCAGCGCGATGAGAGAACAGTATATGAGGAAGGGCGATGGGTTCCTTCTTGTGTATTCTGTTACGGATAAACAAAGTTACGAAAACATCCGGAATTTTTACACACAAATTTTACGCGTTAAGGACAGGTTAGATAAACAATTATTTTGAATTTTTTTTTCCGTGGTATTTACGTGTTATTTTTGAATTTTGATTTCAGAGATACTTATCCCATGTTATTAGTGGCGAATAAAGTGGATTTGGTTCATTTACGCAAAGTTTCCGAAGAAATGGGCCGAGAATTAGCTGCTCAACTCAACGTAATAATTTTTTTTGTTATTTTTCACTGGAAAATTGACAAAAATTAAAATTAAATTTTTTTTTAGATTTCTTACATCGAAACAAGTGCCAAAGATCCACCTTTGAACGTTGACGCAGCATTTCACGAAGTTGTTCGTATAATTAAGTAAAAATCAATCAAAAAAATTTAGATTTTATGTATTAATTGAAATTTTGTTCCAGGAGACATCCAGCGAATATCGAAGAACGGAAAAGACGACACGGAAAGCGGAATAAATGCACCCTTTTTTAAATAACTTGGATCAAGTGATGAAAAATTAGTTTTTAGTGATTTTATAAGAAACTGCTGCTCAAAACTTACATTTAGGTACGTTTATTACTGTGCAGCTATCGAAAATTGCTATTGGGAACTGTCACATAACAAAATTTGTTATTTTAAGCTTCCAAATTTTAATTAATAACTGATCATGGTGCATGTATGCATGAGTGTGTGTTTGTTTGTGCTCAAATGAGACCTTATATAATAGTTATATTCGCATATAAACGATGTTATATGTAAATATTATATTTTTCTTTCTTTTTTTTTTTTTTAGTTTATTTTTGTCACTCGTAAATGTAAATAGTGAATGCAATTTTTAATATTTTAAAACAAAATTTAGTTTTTAAATCAAATTGTAAAGTGGCAATTTTTTTATGATGAAAAATGGGTAAAAATGAGTTTATGCAAAGGAAAGAAATTATTATTTATTTTATATAAAAGAATGATAATGAAGAAAAAAGAAGGAATTATCTTTTTAATATAAATTACAAATATGTTTATGAAATGGCAGAGTTTGTGTTAGAATTTATACCGTACTATAGAAATATTATAATAATTTTTTTAATAATTAAATCCGTGGTCTTGATACAATCTTTAATTTATAGTGGCGATTAATATAAACAGTACTCGATTATTGTTTTTAAAGTGTATTATAACTGTATTTTAGTGTGGTAGTGAATATTTAAATAAGAAAAAAATTGTTTGTAATTTTGATACTGTATTCTACTCGTGATACACATCCAAAATTGCTGATATTACGTTTATAGTAGCTAATTACGATGTGTTTTTATTATATTTGTAACTAAAAACAGAAGAAAAACTAAATTAAATTGAAATAAAATAAAATAGCTAGGGTACGACATAGTTCATCATTCCTCCACAACACGGCGCATCATTTGTTTACTTTTTGTTGTAAACAAATGACTAGTCGTAGCTCTAATCTTCATGTTTATTTTAACAGAAAAATATAAAAAACAGTTCCGAAATCTTACTAAATTAATGCAAATTAAAATATTTTCGCTTAAAAGACATAAGATTCATGTAAATTCAATGTAACTCTGCCGTGTAAATCAAAACTCGCATAAAAACATCACCCCAAACGCATGCGCAGTTGATTATTTCCACAAGTGATGATTGGTGCTGTGTTTAGCCATCAGCTTACACACCGGGCGAAGCAAGCGATAACCTCAGAATGACGGTTATCGTTAACTAACCCTTTGGATTGGATGTATGTAGCTGTTTAATTAATTTACGATCGTAGTAGTGATACAAGAGCTCGTTCAAGAGCTCGTTCACCAAAACATAAAAGGAAACCGCGCTCACATAACAGATAAGGCAGAAACAGACGGAATCAAATTGTCCACGATAAAAAAAAAATAACAAAATTCTACAAGTTTTGATGGATCGGATGGAGTAAACACCGAACAAGCTCTCCAAATCCCTGGAGAACCAGTGTCGTCGTGTTACGGTCGTCAAGCTGATTCGAGTTACATTAAGGTGATACAAATTTTATAAATTATCGATTCGACATTATTCTCTTTGCCAATTAATTAACGCAAAGTGTTTTCCCGCTTCTTTACAGTGCCTTAATTCATCAATAAATCAGGAACTGATTATGGTAGGTTCAAAAAAAAAATAATAATAGCATAAACTGTAAATAAACATAGATTTTTATTGGGGTAATTGTAAAACCCGAATCAGCGTTTACAAATGCAAAAAAACGGGAATAAATTCGGAAAAATCGCTGAATAATAGCACAAAATTGTTAAAATGGAAGTTTGAGGAAACTTTTTACCATGTTTTGTCAGTAAATTACCCCCAATTTCGATGTTATCCTCATAAATCAACCGATAATTTTTCCCAGAAATAAAAATCCATATAAAAAAAAATAAGTTACAAAATGTAACCAAACCAAACGACACATTTTTATATGAATTTTGACCGGTCTAGACCAGCCCAGCGCCACACACAAACAAAACACGGTGTGTCACGTTACCCAATATCAACATCAGAAAAAAAATGTTTCCAAAACATGAATAAATTAGGAAATATGAGAATTATCTCCGACCATTACGTTCCCTCACACTCCATCGGAGGTCCAAAATGAATAATTTATAGGTAAAGATGGGCAGAGGGGGTGTTATTGACACCATCCTGGGCCCGTAACAAAGGCCCCTGGGGCATCATGCCATCCAGAATGAGTGAAATCATCACCGCTTTTCTCATCCCAGCTACCGAAACCACCAAAACTCCCGAAACGGCATTCTAAAAAGCGCTTTTTCACTCGAGTTTCCTTCGACTACTTGTTTTACACACTCAAATCGCTTGATAGCCATTTTTAAGGACGCAGACTGGTGTTTAAGGACGTAACTAACGAGGATTTCGAGGAATAGTTTGAGTTGGCGTGTCCATTTAGTGAGAAACGATTGTGAGCAGACCTTGACCCTCATTGGAATTTTTTTTCCTCTTTTTCTCTGTGAGTGAAAAGGAGAAAAGGACAATGAATGAGTAACGTACATACAATGGATATAACCTTTCTTTCTTCGAGTGAGAGTTCAGAGTGTTGACTGTTCGTGTTTTGTGTTCTGATTTCGGTGAAATGGGATTTTGGTGAGTGAATTTTTTATGTGTCGTTCGGTTTTAAGGGATTTCGAATTGGGAGAGTGAAGAGAAAATGTGGGTGAAGGCTCTAAAGTGATTTTTTTAAAGGAGAGATGAGGTTTTATGGGATGTTTTGGACGGTTTTCGATGCGAGGGAGACGTGGTGGGTTTAGTAAGTGGATTTTTTTTGTACCGTTCGAACTCGTTAGTGCGAAAACCGCATAGTGTGAACTCGATAAAAGCTCCGATTTTTTGCCCATAGACTCAATGTTATTTCAAACCGCTTAATGCGAAATTCGATAGTGGAAAAACCGCATAATATGAACAATTTTCGTAAGTATTGGTTTTATTTTTCGTTAATACGAATTTTTCCAGCTGAGAGGCTATAAAATGGAGAAATGGGCCCAAAACTGAAAGTATTTTTTATTTTTTAAAAATACTCGTTAGTGCGAACAAAATTTCGTACTAATAAGTATGCGTAATGTGAAAAACTCGTTAGTACGAACAAAAACAGCTGGTCATTTACTTGTTGTACAAACGACTTAAGACTGCATTTTTTTTTTTTTTTGGTATTTTTTTGTTTTTATTGATTTTGAGATGAGGTTTGTTAGTGTGTGTGTGATCAGATGATTTGTTTTGGAATGAACTTTGACAGAAAATTGTAGAGGACAGGAGATCTAATTTGTTCACTGTGTGATCTCCCCTTCTCTTTTAGATTATAATACCAACTGGGATTAGTATTGATTTTTGTTTAGTTTTTCCGCTTTTCTGAGTCATGTTTAAAACTTTATTTTGTTTTTTTAAATTTTTTTTTGGGTTTGGGTTTGGGAGTGGGAGAGGAAGGGAGATGGGGGAAATTGGTGAATTATAAATATGGGATGTCAGGTTGATGGGTTGATGTGAATAAATGAAGATGAGTTTTGGAATTTTTGAAAATATTGGAATTTGGGTCGAAGTTTGGGAAATTGAAGGTAAAATATTGAATAAAAATTTGAATTCTGGTTAAATTTTGGAAAATTTCGAGGAAAATTTGAAATTTGGTCCAAAGTTTTTGGGATAAAGTGAAATTTAGACTAAAAATAAAATTGAAATTTGGAATAAATTTTAAAAATTTCTGAAAAGAATTGAAATTTGGGTGAAAATTTTCGGGGTGATGTAAATTTGGGCTAAAATATTGGAAGAAAATTAAAATTTGTGACAATTTTTGAAAATTTCGAGGAGAAAATTGAAATTTAAGCCAAAATTTTACCACTCTTTAAAAACTTCTGAAAAAATCTACTCAAATCATTCCATTCAGATTTTTGAAAATCTTCATTCACTTTCCTCAAAATTTCCAAATCTTATCTCTTCTCGAACTCGTAGTAAAGCATCCCGATAAAATCATCCCACATTTCACAGAAATTCTCTCTCTAGTCTCTACCTATTTCCCCAAAACACCCGCAACTTCAAACCCATATGCAATATTTACACAAACATTAATAACCCGATAACATTAAAGATTCCTCCAAAAGATTAGATTTTTCCCTTATCTAATAAATTCAATCGTAATTCAGTACATTTATTCGATAAATTCCACCCAATAAATAGATAAATAAATTGATAAATCGATCACTCCCGTTTTTTATTCAATTCCCTTTTAAAAAAACCAAATAAATCAATAATTCCAAATTGAATTATCCCCACTTAAAATTAATCATCATAATTACTTCATCCATTCCCCATTTAAAGAAACAAAAGTTAGTTTTTGCTTTTCATGGTTACGAGCCGAATCTTCTCTCAAGGTTATTCATTAGGTAGGTCTGGTCTGGTTGTAGTGGTGGGAATGCGAAGGCAAGTCGACCGACCGGCAGGCACAGGGTGGTCGTTTCGAAGAGAATAGACGCACGGTCGTGACCGTACGAGTGGATACGTGATAAGTACAGACATTTATTTGCTCCATTTCGTCATTTTGCGATGCGACAATCAAATGGAGACAATTTTATGGGTAATAAACGAGAGGTAAGACTTTTATTTTTATCCCGATTTTCATCGAACGGCGGCCGGGTTTCATTTGTTGCTTGCACAATAGTTTGTTGTTGTGACATCGAAACGAGAAGTATGTCATGTCACAGTTTGAATAACAAAAGGTGCATAATTGATATGAATGTCATAATGTTTGGGTAAATGACACGTGATTCGAGACATGGCCATAAATGGAACAGGATTTTTTTTTTTTTTTTTGGTTTGGTTGGAAATTTTTATTTTGGTTTTTCTAATTATGTTTCAAGTATGCTATAAAGCTAGTGTTTTATTATGGAAAATATAATAAAAAGTTGCCTGGTGTTGTTGGGAAAATGATATTTGAAAAAGTCGATTTTTGAAAGCTGTGGAGAAACCACTGTAAAAATATTTATTTTTGTTGAAAAATAGAGATAAAAAATGAAGTCAATACGAGAATCCTTTCAGATTATACAGTATTGTGGTGACGGCTTCGTTTTTTTCTGGAGGTATTGGATGGTCTTGTTCCGTTTTTTCTTCAGTGTCAGTGATAATTCTTAGTTTTTAAATCGATCTCTTGTTCAATGGATTGTATCACAAAAGCTGCATTCAAATATTAAAACAAATTTTAGTTTTGAATTTTCGACGTCACTTATTCTCATTAAAATTTATTTTAAAGATTTAAAAATTCAAAACACAGCTAAAACTCAATTTTATTTTAATATTTGAATGCAGCTAATATCACGTTAGTTATTTTTGTTTTGTTCTTCATGCATTTTGTCCTAGATTCTGTTTTTACAGTTGAATGTGGATCATAGGGACACAACACAATCAAATTCAAAATGCACACTATTACAATTTCACAACAGTTTGTTTTTAATCTATGCAAATTTTGAAAAAGAAAAACACAAGGTGCATCCAAAGTTTTTGTTTTTCTCTAATGATTTGAAAACTATAGTAAAAATAGTTATGATAGGGCAAAAACTGTTTTGAAAAACAGAAAAAGCCGGGAATAAACAACAAAAACATCAAAAATCTAGTTTGGTTATTCAGATAAAAAGATTTCTTCAAAAAATCAAATTACATAAACTTAATTTTATTAGAAAAACTGAAAAAAACAATTAAAAACAAACAAAGTTTTGGACTAAAACAGAATTAACATTTTATTTCCATAATTTCCACCCAAAAAAATGAAACACTAATGAATTTACCAACTAAATTTCACTTAAAACACTTGCCTCTAATCCTGGCTGCAAGCAAGCAAGCAGATTGCAAACTCAATTTTTATTTCTACTTAAAAAAAAAAACAATAAAAAAGGGTGATGCATAGTATTGAGTTTCTTAGTAAACTTGATACTCGCATCCAGTGAATTGATCAACATTATAACAGATGTTTTCTGATAAACCTTTCTTGTTTTACAAACAAAAACTGATAACATTTTTCCACTTTTTTGAAAGGTGACTACCTTTTTTTCCCAGTATTATAATCACTATTATAAGATTTTTCTCATGAGATTACTGCATTGCAATTAGATCTTTTGAATAGGGACCTTTTTTTCCAGTGGTCAAGCAAGGATGAGACAGCAAAGAATAATGTTCACAACACAAAGGAAAATAAAAAATAAAAATCACTTTTAATTTTTGAAAAAAAAGTTTTTGGGAAGGAAAAAAATTTAATCTTATTCTATTGTGTATAAAAATATTATCCCTACTTACAAGTCTATAAAATATGGATTATTCCTGCCATTTGGATGAATCATTTTTATCGTTTATAGTTCGTGTATTGAGTAAAAAGTTGAAACGTGAGCTGGTTTTAGATAAAAATTTTCAATTTTTTTTTCCCCATTGATATAGAAGAAGGAAAAAAAATGTATTTGGCCTTAGGTATTTTAGGATGAACTCATTTGGTCGAGGCAATTGAAAGGGAAAATTGGGTGGAACAATAAAAAAATAAAATTTTGTTTGGAAATTAATTTGAGGAGGAAGTGACCTGGTCAATGTGACAGAGTTTTGAGTGTATTTTCTGAGAATAAACACGCCTCTTTTTCTCTTCATTTCCAGTGATTTGTGGGTGATAATCACTTAGCTGACATGGAAAATGAGGTTTATCTTTTTTGTTTGCTCATAACTCAAAGCATTTAGCAATCTTAGGTAAATGAAAGTTACAACATGTGGAAAAAAGTGTGTTGACTAATTGCTGGGATTATTATATCCCTTGTAGACAGGAGATGATGTAATTAAAGATGGAAAACATGATGAGGATTTGGCCACAGGATGAGAATTAGATGAAAAGAATGCTGAGTTATTATTCTTAGATGTTCCTTTCTCCTGACAACAATTGCACAGAAATGAGGTTTTATTTTGAGTTACATTGTTAGATGCTCCTTTCCTGACAACAATTACATAGAAATGAGATTTATTTTCAGTTATTGTTGTTAGATTCCCCTTTCCTGAAAACAATCATACAAAAATGAGATGTTTTATTGTTAGAAATGTTGTTTTCAATTAAATTGTTACAAAGAATTGTTTATAATCATCAAATGTTTCTTTCTCCTTAATGTGATTTTTGAGAAATTACACACTTCAAAGCAAATTTTCCACTTCACAGCCCACAAATCTGCAGTAAAAAATCCAATGATTGACATGCCTATTATTCTACAGTGTTAATTGATGATATAATTACAATAATTAACATAAGGATGATTGCAAAATTTGATTTCCTCTTACAGGAAATTAATTTCCCTCATCTTTTTTTTAAATTAGTTGATGGGTGTGGCCTCACTTTACCTCACCTGTATCTGTAGACAAGGCAATAAAATGTTGTTTTTACTTGTTTATCTTTTTAACAAAACATGGCAGTACAGTCCTGGATAAAGCAGAGATCTTTGCCTTTGTTTTTTATGTGCCAGTGACTGTTTGGGTAACAGCTGTGCCAATAGAGTGCACCTAATATCCACTCAGGTTTGATTTAAGCAGATATGAGTCACTAGGAGCAAACTCTGGTAATAAAAGGTGATCAATCCACACAGCATTGAAGGGTGGCTTAGTGAAAATATTCAATTTGGCTTGTTGGTATTAGACTTTGTCCATGTTGCCATGCTGGATTAGTATTTGTTCATGCCAGAAGGATTAGGGTTTAGATAGAGGGAAATTTGTTTGTGGCGTTTTGTTTTTAATGGAATTTTTGAAATTATGGAAGTGTTATTAAAGGATTTGAGATTTTAATGTTTTTTTTGGAGTTGTACTTGTATTAAAAGAATTGTTTTGTGTTTTTTTTCTTTCAGATCTTCCATGTTAAGATTAAAAGGTCACACTGCCAAGTTTGTAATCTGTACAGAAACCTGTTTGAAATTGGAAAAGGTATATTTTATTAAATAGATGTTGATAGTTTGATTTTTTTTTTCTTTTTCTTTTTTTTTTTTTTTACAGTGATGGAATAAATGTTTAAAAAAAAGTCTGCTCTAGTTAAAGACCTCGATCGAAGGCTTAAAAGGTTTACATTTTTAATGGTTGTAGACATGTTTTTTTGGGGAAGTTTAAATGAAAAAGCAATTACATCTTTTAAAATTATAGACAAGACTGAAATATGAAATAAATTTGTAATAGTGAGACATTTGTGAGTTTGCGCACGGAGGTTTTCCTTATAAGGTTATAGTTATAATCAATAACTCTGGTTTTATGGCTTTAATATTTTATGATTCTGACTTTCTCACATTGATAAACAGTATAAGAAAGTTAAAATTATAAAAATAATAAAGCCAGAGTTACAAGTTATAACTGTAACTATGGAAAACCTCAGTGTGTGTCATACATACAGTGGATTCTAGTTAATTGGCCAACCACTTATTTGGACCAAATCTCAAAGACCAAAATATCTTTAAGCTAGGTTTCCACTTGTGTTTCCACTAGAAGCAACGCAACTGTTGCCGGAGAGCGTACGCAAACACAAGTGCTGCAGTGTTTCTACTGGTTTCCATTATAGAAGCGAGCAGCAGCCAATCAGGAGCCAGATAACTGTCATGTGACGTCAACATAAATCGTTCGCCATTTTCTTGTTTCGAACAATGTCGCTTAGCAACTTGATCATGGGGTGCGAGGGTTGTTTCGTGATTGGTTGAAACCTTGCTGCTCGCATACGTTTGCATCCTGCAGCACCATCCTCGTGGTCGTAGCGTTTGCGTATTTACGTCCGTACAGTTTGCAAACTATCCACAATGCATCATGCTGTTGCATTTGCATTTGCATTGCTTCTAGTGGAAACACAGTGGAAACCTAACTTTATACATATTAAACTCCTTCACATAATTAGATAAAAGTAATATTGGCTCAATGCAGTCAGTATCCTCTGTATGATAGAAATGGAGCAGTGGTTCCTCTTTGGCTTAGAGATTACAAGGTGTCATAGGTTTTGGTTGGTTGAGTTGGTTGAACCAATAGTTCACTAAATTATAGTCATTTGTGAAGTCCGGATGAGGACCAGTGGAGATGATGTGACTGCGCTTGGAAGCTACACCACTCA
Organism: Geophilus flavus; assembly: GCA_034695885.1. NCBI lineage: Eukaryota > Metazoa > Arthropoda > Chilopoda > Geophilomorpha > Geophilidae > Geophilus > Geophilus flavus. The sequence goes on from JAQFZO010000276.1 coordinate 12,460, forward strand.
TGTGCATTGGGCAGTATGATTAAAAAGAAGCATTTACTCCAAAGTAGAAAGTAAAAGCAAATTTGTAATTGAGTAAATTGCATGAGCTTAAAATTTTTATTCGTACGTTTCAGAGTAAAACTTGAAGGAAAAGCATTTACTCCTTTTTAATCATATTATTCAATATTCCAATGCTCGAGAAGGCAGGTCATTTGCCAGTAGAGTCCGGTTAATTGGACCACTTTTTAGTTTTTAAACAAGACAACTATTTAATTGGAAAAAATTTCAAAGAACAAAATACCTTTATACATATTAAACTTTTTCGCTTAATTGGAAAAAAAATTTCTCGTCTCAATTTGTCCCAATTTAACCGGAATCCATTGCATTTGTCAAATCATCTGCCAGTCCTGGGGAAACGATACGTCTTTATTTAACTGGTTCCACAGCTTTCTTACATTGAATCATTAAATTAAAAAATTAATTAAAAATGTAATTAATTTATTTAAAATTAAAAGTCGTGCTCCCTCTCACAACTCCCGGGCATGGTTCCGTCAAACCATGGGAACATCACAGTCGTAGCATTCAATTCCAGCGATGTAAAAATCCTCAAATTTTTTTATTTGTCCAATCGACGTCCGGACTTCACAAGTTGGTTTTGATCCCAGTACAGTAAATTTACAGTAAATGTCGTAGATAATTGGAAACAAGGATCAAAAACCGCAATCTCATGAATCAAATCTAAAAAACATTTTTGTTTTTATCTTTAGTGATATAAATATGAGGATAATTTATATTTAAACAGGAAATATCTATTATTCATCCCTAAACTTTTTAACTTTGTACTGAATTGTTCTGAAAGAATGAATTGAATTCAATTATAACATTGTCATATGACAGCGCTTTAAGTGGGGCGTTGCAATGAATGGAAATAAATGAGTACAAGTTTAAAGAAGTTGGAGCAGACTGGGCGGAGATAGAACAAAAAAAATGAAATTAATGAGTAAAAACTTTTCGACTTTTATCATTCAATCGGTAACATAATATAAAGAGAACATATTTCAAGCGAAATTCCTTTTAAAGCATGCAACCAAACTCCATACATGAAACTGCAATTTGCGATGTGAAATTCACGAGAGAAGAAGAACGGAAATGCTCACGACTCCCCGAAGATTTTAATTCAATTTTATACGCTCGTCTCAACTTTATATTAAAAGAAAATAGGAAAAAAAATTCAATTTTATGTTTACACTTTATAAATTTTCGTAAGCAGTTCCAACTCGTTAGTGCGAAAAACCACATTATGCAAACTCGTCAAAATCTCCGATTTTACCCCCCATAGGCTCAATGTTATTTCAAACCGCTTAATGTGAAATTCGATAGTACGAAAAACCGCATAACACGAAAAACTTTTCGTAAGTTTCGGTTTTATTTTATTTTTCTAGCAGATACATAGCAAAACCAAAGTGACAGAAAAAAAGAGAAGGAAAGGTCATTTTCACGGAAACGCATTTAAAATTTTGCAAGATTTGGAAAATAAATCATGAAAGAAATCGAAGAGGCGTATGAAAATGGAGAAATGGGCCCAAAACGAAGAGTATTTTTTATTTTTTAAAAAATACTCGTTAGTCAAAAACAAAATTTCATACTAACGAGTTACGCTTAATGCAAAAAACCCATTAGTACGAAGAAACAGTCGGTCATTTACTTCTTCGTACTAACGAGTTGGGACTATATTTATATTTATTAAAATTTCATATAATTAAAATTACAAAAACTCGAGCTGTATTTTTTGATGTTTGTTTTTGATTTTGAGCGGAAGAAAAACATCGAGTATTGTCTTGGAGCTCGCTCAACTCAACTCAACTCAGTCATGATTAAATACATGGTCGTTGACGAGCTGAAGGGATGTTTGCTTATCTCCATGTTCCGAGAGTAACGACCTCGAATGTGTTGGCAACTCCACGTTAGTTTTGACTCGGAGTTATTTTCTACTTGTAAGATTCGCGCGACTCGTGTATATTCTTCCTTTTTTTTTGTTGGATTTCTGCCAGTGTTATCTCGCTTTTATCCGCTAAAACCCACCATCACAATTACCGAGAGAGCTTTGGTATAAATTACTTGGGGGAATTTCATTATCTGTGTATGTATATACTTGCTTGTGTGTGGTCTGTCATTTAATAATGTTGACATCACTGACATTAGTTAGTAGTTACATTAATCATGATCTTTCTCTCTTATTTTTTTTTCTTCCGGTTTTCCCATGCTAGATGTCCCAATGTTGACGTTAAATTTTCAAATTTGAAGGTGAGTCCCATCTGTTTTAATTTTTATATAAATTATTTATTTTTAATAATAATTATTATAATTATGGTGTTAAAAAAATTTCAAAAAATTTAAGATTTACAAAAGGAAATTCAATGTAAAATTCATTTTTAAATTTGAGCTCTATCACTTATTAAATTGTGAGAAATTGACGTAAAATGTAATGTAAAAAAGGTTTGTAAAGTATCGCTTAGCCCACAAATTTACATCAAATTCAGCATTTGTAAATCTGAAATTTTTTGCGGTAATTACAAGCAATTAATTTTTTTCTTCCGTTTTAGATTCAGCCTAGTATGTCAAGGAGGGGATTCGGTGGATCAAGTGGCACCTACAATGTGCGAGCTACCGAACTGGCCAGAGATAAACGACTTAAAACCCTCCCTTACTCAGTCCTTTTTCTGGATGATTCCCAGCAAATATTTGAGGTCGAAGTACGTATTAAAATATTACATACATAAAAATAAAACTTTATCGTTTGAAACTTGAAACTGGTAGAAACGAGTTAATTGTGGAGTTAACTGCATTGTGTTGTTGCTTAAACACGATGGGAAAATTAATGATTTTTTAATTGCTTCTTTGAATAGAGACGAGCCAAAGGCCAAGTTTTGCTGGATATGGTGTTCCAACACCTTGAGCTGATTGAAAAAGATTATTTTGGCCTTCAGTTACCAGTATCAGGGTCTTCTTTCGAAGGCACGGTGTGTAAATATGAAAGTAGAATCAGTAGTTGCAGTCAAAAATTAAAATAAATTTTTAAAAAAAATATTTCAGCGATGGCTCGACCCATCCAAATCAGTTAAAAAACAAATGAGGAATAAATGTGAGTTACGACTTTATTTTTTTTTATTATATTTACATATAAACAGTCTTTAAGATCGTTTAAAAAATGATGAATAACTTTGTTGACTTGCAGCTGGAATGCCACATTTTTTATTCTTCAGAGTCAAGTTTTACGTTTCCGATCCCAGCAAGCTCCAGGAGGAATATACCAGGTAATTAACATTTTAAATTGATGACATAAATTAAAATAAATATTGAAATGATTTTTTTTTTTCTCTAGATACCATTTTTTTCTTCAAATTAAAAGAGATATCTTAGAAAGCCGTTTAATAGTGCCTACAAGTACATCAGCATTATTGGCTAGTTATGCCGTCCAATGTAAGTTTTTCTTATTTATTTTTTTTTAACCTCTTTCGATTTAAGTCACCAATTTAGAATTTACAAAAATAAAGGAAAACTAATTACTTTTTTTTATTTTTACAAATTTATTTATCTATTTATTTAATAACGAAAAAAACTAATCTGCGGAGAATTTGGGTCATAAGTAATGATAGCTTAGCAACCCAAAATTTATACAGATAAAACCTTGAATAACATATCTGATATTTAGCTTCTGTATTGCAGTTTTATCAATTGAAATTCAATGGATAAACCTCATTTTTTAAATTTCTTTGTACCATTTTAGTCATTAATTTTTTTAAAAATCAACATTTTTCAGGAATCATTTATAAGCAAAAACCTATTGAATGAGGAAGTTACGTGTTCTCTTATCAAATAATATTTTACGGCTTCTCGTTTTGAGTAAACTAAATGTGGGTCATTAATACCAAAAAGTGTAAATAACTTCCTCGACACGTATATAACTGATTATTTCATTCAAAAAATGATGTTTTAGGTTTTTAACTTCCGCTAACGTTGCCAAAGCATTGAACTACTCTGTGAATTAAAGAATAAATCAAATTTCATAGGAATGCGTGACAATTTTTAGTAGGTTTCATGAATAAAAACGATTTTGTGATTGTGTGATTAACCTTTCTACGACCAAACTGGGAAAAAATTATTTAAAAATACTAAAACTATCAGAAAATGAGCCAAATTCTTCATATAATTCGAATATGAAATTTAAAAAAAAAAAAAATCGGGTCAATTTTGACTCTGGTTGACTGTTGCTGTTTCCTAAAAAGCCTTGTGATCCTAACAATGCGCAACTCTGGGTCAAAAAAGACCCAGGTTGGCCCAGCATGGCTAACTTTGCACATCAATCGTTCGCTACAGTTCCTCCGAAGGAACTTTTGAATACTCAGAACTTCAGGCAATTGCGTGGAATCAAAAATTTCCACGGAAAATTGCACAAATGCACAATGCCGCAATCACAACACCGATTTTATTTATGAAACCTAATATTCACTCGACATCCGCTTAAGCCGGTTCAATCTTAAGCCCATGCTTTGGTGGTGTTATCGCTGCACATGCTCTGCTTATCCCACACTTCCGTTCTCCAACAACACCAAATGAGATAGAAATTCAAGGAAAATCTCTTGAGAGTCGTTGCATAAATGAAAGGATTGATGGTCGAATTATAGTAAACGCCCCAATACATGAGTCGCAGCACCGAATCGTCGACACAGCGAGGACAGAAGACGTGAACCAACTCCCCGATGACGTACGGTGTCCAGCACACGAAGAAAACAGCCAACAGGAAACAGAGGAACTTGACCAACGTCTTGAACTTATTGGGCAACAAAAAAGCCTTTCCTCGAGCGAAAGCCCACCGCTGCTTGGACGCGGGTAAGGGCACCGGAGGCGTGCACTCGGTTAAATTACACGTGGGCCAGGGCGACGCCACCCGGCAGAATCGATAGTTTCCGATCTGATGGTGATGATGCGGGGCGCTCCAGGGCCACCAATCGAGCGGAATGGTGGAATATTGCACGGAAACGGCCGCCATCTGCGTAACGCCAGCTGTGAGCGTGCGATTCGGGCACGTGCAACGACGATAATTGCTGTTGTTGCTGTAATAACAGACGTGGTAGGGCGCGGGCGGGGCGCTCGACGAGTTGGAAGTCTGGGCGGACACGTCTCTGAAACGAATCACCTTTTGGCGAGCGCTGTACTGGAGGGTTTTCAGGTGGATGTTGCGATAAATTTGAATTCCGATGCCGGTCATTAGAATGAAAGGCACAATGTAGGCCAGGACAGCCTTGAGGCCCGCGAACACGGGGCTTCGCAGCACGTGAACGGTGCAATGCGTGTTGCACGACGTTGAAACACTAGGACGATACGATATAATATCCCCCAGAAGCGTGATGGGGCAGTGAATGACCACCGAGAGTGCCCACGTGACGAGGATTTTGATTGTCGCTCTTTTCGGTGTCTGTTTGCCCAAGTAGTGTAACGGTTTGTGCGTCAACAGAAACCGGTCCCAGAAGATGAGAAGTCTGGTCAACACCGATTCGAAGATGATGATCTGGTCGACACACAGCCAGAATTTACAAAACGGAGTCCCCAGTTGCCATTCTTGGTAGATTTCGTTGATCAATGCGATGATGGTCATGAAACTTCCCACCAGGAGGTCGCAGATGCTCAGATTCAGGAGGTAGTAGTTCCTGGTTTTGCGTAGTTTGACGTCACGCGCGAAGGAGGCGATGACGGTGATGTTGCCCAGGATGGTGCAGAGAGAGAGAATGGCCACTATGACGGACAGGAGGATGGTAAGGGCGTACGAATGCTTCCATCTGGTGGAGTTGAAGTTGTGTTGACTCGATAAATTGACGCCGTTTCCGTGAAGATGCAAGTGAAGTTCATCTTGTTGACACGCCATCATGGCTTCTTCGGCGTTTTTTTTAATTGCGATTGCGCATCTGGTGAAAATGGTCGAGGTCGATAAGAGTTTTGTAAATTGGAATGCGAGGAAACGAAATGGAAAGATAATTAAAGGGATTTACTGGCCTGGAAATCGCGTCGTGTGACATTGCGCGGGAGATTAGGGATGGAAATTGACGTTTTTAGAACATTTTTTTTTTTTTTATGTAACGTGATGGATTAAGGTGAATTTTGCAGTCTGGTTGTGTAGTTACCTTATCGAGGAATATCCTGGAGTGGTTGCTTGCTTGCGAGACGAGGTTTTCCGGTGTCGTGGCTGATGTGTTTAATCGAGTTTGCTTCGCATTTTCTTTCCACTCTGGTTTTTTCGATCGAGTGGGCTTGAATAAATATGAAATAAACAAATTTAAATAGGGCGCGCACTTTTGGGGGTCCTTTTGTTCGATGTTGCAATTTTTTTTTAATAAGGTTAATTTGTGATTTTCTATGGATTATTTTCAAGTGTTGACAAACCGATTTTTTTTAAGATAAATAGAGGTTAATTGTAATCAAAACGTGAATTGCAAGAGAAAAATTTCCACGAAATGAACCAAATGACGTAATTTGAAAAACAAAAATAAATTTAAAAGTATAATTTCTTCGAATATCGGTTCGTTTTCATTAAAATATTTAAAAAATTCCGTCACAAAACTCGGAAAAGTAGAATAAAATGAATAAAAAAATCAATCAACTTACACAACACAGTTCTCCATTACCTCAGAAACAAATTACTTTGTTCCTTTTGCACGAGTAACACATCTGGCAAAGGGTTGGGTCAAAAACTAAATCAAGAATGCCAACCTGGCTTAATTTTTTGATACTTCACAGTGGCAGTGCGTTTGTTGCCTCTGGTTGTAATTTTTTTTTTATAAATAAACTCTTACTCTCCATCATTTGAGCAGGGATGACCTACTTCTCTCGGGAAGAGAAGTGTGTAACTACTGTAATTCATTTTTGACATTGCTGCCTTTGGGTAGGCAAAACATCGTATATAATATTTGGTAATGGCGACTCGCCTCCTTAAATTATTGTTTTTTGTTTTTTTAATTTTTTAATATTTCAAAGTTTATGTCGTCTTTTGGTATTTGATTTTTACTCTTGGTCTAATTACCAGAGTATTGCGAGATCGCCAACTCCCATTTTACGTGCAATTTACTCGAAGAAGTGTGTCCTACTGAGGAAGAAAAACCTCCCTGTTGATAATAGTGATTTATATTCAGGGCTGCTGTGTGTGCATTGAGAATCAGAGGTTGTGTTTTTTTATAAACATTGGTTTATTAGCTATCTGGTGTGCGGCGAATGGATTTTGATTCAGTTTTATGCCATTGCAACATTTTGTTCGGTGATTTATTTAGTTGTTTTTAATAGGGTTTTATTTCCCGCCTTAAAAACTTTGTAAAAGTTTTGTATTTTTCTGTCAGAATTTCAGTCTTTTTGCAAATATTTTACAAATTTCGACTTTTAAGGCTGTTTTTGTGCAAAAATTTTGCAAAATTTAATTTTTTTTACAAATTTATTTTAGCTGGGTTTAAATTAGGTAAAAAACACGAGTGATTTGTGAAAAACTCAAATCACTGGAAGTTAAAATTGATTTTTTTCTTTTTTTTATTTAATTACTTTTTTTTTCCTGATGGGTTTAATTAGTGCTTGTTAACCCTTTTGCCTAATTTGGATTGACTTGGAAATTAAATCTAGTTTAGGTTGCATTTTACATGGCTTAATTATGCTGTCACTCAAATTTCAAATACTGGGAATCTTGCTTACCTAAATAAGTAATGTGTTTACCATGTTTGTCTTAATGGATTCGTGTTTGGTGAAAACATTTTCGAATGAATAATAACTGTATTAATTAATTTCTTTTGATTTTAATATAGCTGAATTAGGGGATTACAATCCGGAAGAACACGTTCATGGATATCTTTCGGAGTTACGGTTGATTCCTAATCAGGTTGAAGAATTAGAAAAAAAAATTGCGGAATTGCATAAGTTACACAAGTGAGTTTTTAATAAGGAATTTGATTGAACGATTCCAGATTTCAAATGAGAAATCGCACGATTTTATTTCATTTGGCCTCGTTTTTGGGACTCTGGTTAAGGTCACGAATGTCGCATGAGTCTATTTCGGGTTAAACCCAGCCGAAACTGGAATTGGTCAATTAAAAGATACTAGTTGGGTTCACAAAATAGTTATAGAGTTACACATCAACACTTTTTAAGGGCAATTTGCGTGTAAATGAGTATAATAAAATGGTGGACTAATGAACAGATTGAGAAAATGACTATTGCTACTGGCTGTGTAAATGATGTGTCACAGAGAGTACACTCTATGTTGGTTCAAAAACTAATTTAAACATGTGCATTTCTGTTTACACCTGTGCAACTATGAGTTTCCACAAGTACTGTATTTCATCGAATATTACCCGCCTTCGATTATAAGCCGCATGAAAAATGGTTTGATTTTAATATAAGCCGCCCTCGATTACAAGCCGCACATAAATTTCAAGAAAATTTTTTTTAATTTTAAAAGAAAAAACTGGGTAAAAATACAAGATAAAAGGCTAAAATGCTGGAAAAATTGGTTAAAATATGCTAAAAAGCTGAAAATAATCCAAAAAATCTACAAAATTCCAAAAATTCCAAACGTCACAATCAATAGAAGCTGCCCTCGATTAGTACCCGCCCTTGATTATAAGCCGCATCAAAAACAGCTTGATTTTAATATAAGCCGCGGTTAATATTCGAAGAAATACGATGTTTTCAACCCTCAAAAAGTCTCTTGCAAGTGCCACATTTGTGTTTATGAATTTGAAACAAATGAGATTCACAATTTCACATGTGCAAATCATTTTTGAACCAACCTACTAAATTTACAAATTCTGAATCGAACATTTCCATTTATGCAATCGACACATATTTAAAAGCACTACACATCTCCCATGAGCCTCCAGTCGTTTTCTCGATCTGTTTCATCAGTCCACCATTTTATTTACTCATTTACACGGAAATTGCCCTTAAACAGTGTTGATGTGTAAATATTTTGTAAACCCGCCTACTTTTTTCTAAGCTTAAGTATGATTAAAAAGAAACAAACAAATTACTTTTCCTTCAAGTTTTTGAAGCAAATGTTCTGAAATGTACAAATAAAAATTTTATGTTTTACTTTGGAGTAAATGCTTCTTTTTAATCATACTGCGCACAATGAGTTTGATGCATTTAATATAATTTCTTTTTTTTTTTTTTATAGAGGGCAGAATCCGGCAGACGCAGAGTACAATTTCCTAGATCACGCTAAAAGATTAGATATGTATGGTGTAGACCTTCATCGCGCGAGGGTAAGGGTAAGCAGAGCAGTTAATAATCTGCAATTTAATGGCAATTTTTATGTACCGATATCATAAAAGTCCAGCTCGACTTTTAACTTTTCATCATGAATCTGATTTAATTGAGGTTAGTTTTAATAATACGATTGTAAATAGCGAAATTATTCTCTTTACACAAAATTTTATAAACGTTTTATGACGCAAAAATGTGTTAAAGCTGTTTTTATTGTAGACATAATAACATGGAATTAAATTCATTATGTTTTTCCAGGATTCTACGAATGCTGAAATCCAACTAGGCGTAACTTCGGTGGGACTAGTCGTGTTTCAGAATAACATCAAGATCAATACATTTTCCTGGTATGCTTGTCAACCCTGAAGGGTAATTTTTGTGTTGTATTTTTATGAATTAATTAAATTTTGTTTGTATGTTTCAGGGCTAAAATTGTTAAAATATCTTTCAAAAGAAAACAATTTTTCATCCAGCTTCGCCGAGAAGGGGTGAGAAATCAATAATTAATGCACTGTTTTCTGATTTGTTGTTTAAAAATTCCATTTTTTTTTCTTTTTTAAATTTTAGCATGAATCGTACGACAGTTTATTGGGTTTCAACATGCTCAGCTACAGATCGTGTAAATTACTATGGAAATCTTGTGTCGAACACCACACTTTCTTTCGCCTCCATTCACCACGGCAGCCTACCAAGAAATATTTCTTCACATTGGGATCTAAGTTTAGATACAGGTGAGAATAATAGTAAAGATTCAAAAATATTTTATTATACTTTTATTATTCCCTCTAAATTTCCTCCTTGGATGTGTGTTTACAAAATAATTTATTAATATTGAAGGAATAGGTATGAGGATGAGTCAAAAAGTAGGAGAACATTTTTCTTATTTTTGGAAGGTTAAGTCTGCTTCATCAAACGTAACTTGATGTACTTTCTCATAAAAGTACATCATAGGGGATTTTCTTTTACGAAAAATGTTATTTTCGCGCACATTTGCGAGCCTCGGGACGTGGATATTTGGAATCCCCATGCTGAGAGGATTCCGAATCACTGTAGAATGTGCAAAAAGACAATAGGTGCATTCGATTACTATTTGATTTCCCCAATTTACGAAAAATGGATTTCGATGACGTATAAATCGTCACCAAAAGGTTATCAAACACACCAGCCAAAGCTTGGCTTTTCTGTTGATGATGTTTTATACGTCATTAGGGGTCTTCATAAATCAATTGATTTTGCGAGTTCTTGATTGTCCGCTTATGGATTAACCCACCAATCTCTGTCCTGCATGTGTTCTTGACCAACACTGCAATAACTACACGTGATTTGACATCACCAATAGAGGTAAATAGTCTCATAATCGCACTAGTGCCAAAATCGTACAATGGCAAAATTTCGATTCTGAGCGATTTTGATTTTGCATTAGTGTGCAGGTGCGATTATTCACCTCATTGGTTAACGCCATATCACATGGTTCTTGCAGTGTTGGGACAGGAACCATACGCAACAGGGATTGGTGGGTTATCCCATAATCGGACAATCAAGAACTCGCAAAATCGATTGATTTAAGAAGACCCCTATTGAAATCTGTTTTTGTAAATCGGTGAAATCGAATGGTCATTGAACTCATTTATTTACTACTAGGATTGCATTGCAACCTTCAGTTGCGTTTTTCACATTGTTGCGCACATTTGCGAACGTCGGTACATGGACATTCGGATTTTAGAATCCCCATGCTGAGAGAATTCCGAATCACTAAACCACATGCAAAGGACGTTAACTAGAATTGTACCCTGCAGTTCGTTCTGGGAGAGCCATTGGCATCAAAGCCCAAATACGACAACCACGATTCCTGGGAATCCCTTATCAGTATGTACGCAATGTCACGTGAATTGATGTATTACTCATGGTTCAGTGTATCGTATGATGCCCCTTACACGATTGCACCAGTGAAGAAATGGATGACGATCAATGGTGTTCAAATTTCCAAAAATTAAAAATGTCCCCTTATTTTATGACTCATTCTTATCTATGTAATACAAATGATCCTTCGTGCATTTGAGGGTTCTATTCCTGTGCAGAAGACTTGTGCACAAGAAACAGTAGGAAATAAGAGGCTAAATTCAGGGATCGCTTACAGTATTTGTTTTTTAATATTGATATTTGTTTAAATCAGGTAATCCAAATAAATAAATAGTGATAAAAACAAAAGTTTACATTTACTGATTTTACAACTACCTATAAAAGGCACGTGAGTAATTCCAAGCACATTCTGGAATTCCCCAGAAAATGAACAAAATTCGTATGCATGAATAACTTATTGGCTTTAAGTTATACATTGCATCAGCGTAAACTCTTCATAGATTACCTAATATATATATTCTGATTTATACAAATATAACCCAGACAAACGAAGAATCCTGTGTATTTTAAAGTGAGATAAGATTATATAACAAAAAAAATTTCTTTGATTTTTATCACCAGTTTCCTTTTCCACAAACTCGATTGTAAATATTTTTTTTTCTCTAAAATTTCCAGTGGGAGAACTGAATATCAAACAGTAGAAGAAGGCAAACGAAGAGCACGGCTCGAACGAACATTCGTACGGTGAGTTTTGCGTGGGTCGAACATAAAAACCCGATCTTATCTATCGCCGCACTTCCGAACCATCTGTTAATCCACCTGTTAATATCAAAGACTCAATATGACTCATGGGATTTCCTCTTTTTTACCATTTAATTCAATTAACTTATGTAATTATTCTCTTTTGTAACAGGTCTCCGAGCAAGCTGTTCGGGCGTTTAACTCTGCCCACCATTTCACGCGATGGTGTCGAGGAGAAGAAGCACCCGCCTCCGTCCAAAACCATTGCCCGTATGAACGGGACCAATTCTCACATGCGGCCTTACGATAGCTTCAACAACAAAGTTGTTTCCGCCACCAGCAAAGAACCTCGCAAAGCATGGGCGGAAGGAGATCGATCCGAAGAGTAAGTCGGTTGTTAGTATGTTTGTTGTGCAAGTTGTACTGTTTTATTGCGGACGAAACCTGCAATTAAGTGGAGCCGAAACGAAAGATCGAGATTGATGTTATACGCTCGTTTTGCAATTTTCCCGGAATTTCTTTCGAGGAAAAAAAAAAATTTTTTTTTTGATCGGAATTAATTCCTGGAATAGATACAGTAGGAGGAAAATGCGGAGGATTTGGGTTCGCTGCGAAGTGCAATATAATACGTGTCTTGTGGTGGAATATCTTTCTGCTGCGTGATATTTCCGTCGACTGAATGCTGATTTGGTTTAGGGTTGGGTTTATGGTTTGTTGACGCCTACCTACTAAGGACTGCTAAGGACTGGAAAAGAGGATCTTCGTCAGTTTTAATGGTTGGTTGCAATTGCGCGCTTGGTTTGGTAATTTGGTAAGTTCACTAAATGGGGATTAACGTGTGACACTGAAATGTGAATGCATTTTTTTTTCTTTCTTGTAAATTTGGATTTGCTTTTTTGTTTTTTTCTAATTAGGAAAATGTTTAAATTTGTGAAAAAAATTTGGTGATTTAGTTTTATTTTTAAAGAAATTTGAGGGTTTGTTTGGAATTTTGATGTGACTCGGGTTTTTGCATCAAATTTACGCAATTTGCAATGATTTTTTTTTTTTCTAATTAGCAGGAGAATTGAGTCGATGTTTTTTGTATAAAAATTTTTAATTCTGTGAAAAAATTGGTGAATGAGTTTAATTTTAAAGAAACTGGTGGTTTTCATTGTAATTTTGATGTGACTCGGGTTTTTGCATCAAAATTTACGCAATTCGCAATGATTTTTCAAAATTTACCTTATGTTAATTCCCATTAGGTAATAATTATGAGTAAACCAACTTTTCTCTTTTTCCCTTTTTCCAAAAACGGGTGTTTAATTACTTAATCCGATTTAATACCACAGAAGAAAAATTAAGAAAAATGCACATTACGACTTTATAACTTATAATTAACTCCATAATTCCTTTTAACCACACACTTCTGGAAATTCCTCCCGTCAAAAGACCTTTTTGTCTCGCTTGGCATTTCCTAATCTCAACCAAACATCTCCAGACATCAAAGTCCAAACAAAAATTCATTCCCAATTCCCAAATTAACGACATAAAAACCCAAAATCCTTCTCTCACGAAACACGTGGGAGAAAAACGTCAGTACCGACGTCTTCCAAGCACCAAATCCCCTAAAAAAACGTCACTAGAAAATTCAAAAACAACAACAACAAACATAAGAAATTAATAAAAAGAAAATTCTCCCGCTTACGTCACAGATTTCCCCGTCCTACCGAAAGGAAATCAAGCGAGTGGGAATAAGACAAGAAAGGTAAAGTGATGTCATTCCAAGAGTCATACCGGAAGCATTTTTGTTTAATGACCCAATGGGCAATTCTCAGTACAGCATTATGTTTGTCGGTCAACGTAAAACGCAATTAAACCCGCCTCTTAGGAAGTAAAAAAATATACAACAAAAACAACATTAAATTTAAAAAAATATAAAAATTCAACGAGAAACAAATGAAATAAAAGCGGAACGAGACAAAGTCATCGCTCATTTAATAACTCGAGTAAATGAATGTGTCTTTGTGACTAAGAGAGTTCATGGCGAGGAATTAAGGTCATTTTGAATGATTACTTAATGACTCGGGTCAACATTTGACTCATCAAAATAAAGAAAAATTCAATTTATTTATTTGTTTACATTTCTCTTCGTGCATTTGTGCCGAGTGGAAATTTTTTCGAGTTTTTTGAACTTGAGATTTGAACTTATCAGTTTGATTACGAAAGGTCGTGATATACTTGGAAATGCTGTCACACTGCGGTTAATTTCTGCTGATATTTAATCATCTTTTTCCTACGTCATTGGGAGGTGGCCTGAGTGGCTGGAAAAGGAAGAAAGGTGAAATAGAAATTTGTGATATCATAGTTTTTCAGTACTACAGACAGGAAAAGGAAGCGGATTTTTTTCTTTTGTTTTTTTAATTTGTGTTTTGGTCGGTGTGAGTGAGTTTTAGTTGTGTTTTTCTCTCCGTCCCGAGTTGGTGAAGGACTTTGATCCGAGTTATTTATTACCGTAATTAAGTTATTTACACAATCATCATCATGCCGTCCATTTGTAATTGTCCAATGTGCACTACAAAGTTGTGTTGCATTCCAATACCGGCGTTTACATTTACGCATGCGTATAAACTATGGCAGTGAGTATTTTTAACCTTATTTTTTATTTTTTTGAATTTTTTTTGGGGGTTGTTTATTTAGTTTATTGAAATATTTGTGACCGGAAAAATGTCATCTGGCCTTTATGTCAATAACTCGACATGTCAGTCCATTCTCCAAGGTTCAGTGCCCTTTCGACGTCAATTTTTTTTTATTTAAATTTTTTTTAAAGCAGCTGCTGTCCCAAGGATAACTAGTTTTCAAGGTTGATAATTTTAATCCAAATTTTTTAAAATTTTTTAATTTTTTTAATTTTTCCATTAAAATGAAGAAAAAATTAATTTTTTTCGTTCTTAATCTTTTGATCACGTCCTTTTGTCCCTTTATACTTTATGAGTTATAAATCAGACTTAAGGATTTCTTTGATCAAAATCATTGCATGATGATGTCAATTGACTCATATTTTTTTCTTTTTATAATTTTTTAAAGTGTAATAAATAAATAAATGATATTTAATGAAATAATACCTGATCTTTTGGGTCAATAACCCATTCAGCTGCCAAGCAGTACTAAGAGTTAATGGCGCGAAAAAATTCGAATCATGTGAAATATGCGGATTGAACCAGATAAATGTTTCTTTTAACTTTTTTCTTTTTTTTTTCTGGAGAAAGTCAAGTGCAGAATATAAACTAAACGTATTTTAACAAGGAAGGGTGTGGAAATAAATTCCACAGGAAATAAAAAAAATCCCTACCTTATTCTTCCTCTTTTTTATTCACAGAAATTGAATCACATTCAAAAAAAATTTTTTTGAGAAATTCTTATAAATTAATTTATTTTATTTTTTTTTTTATATTTTGAATTTACAGCGAAGGTGGATTCGTAGCCGAACCTCGAGAATCGACAGCCTTTACTCCAATACTGCCAACAAAAATCGGTTTTGTCGATGATGATGACTCCATTTCAGAACCACTTTACGATATCCCTTCTTCACCTTATCCGAGTGACGTCATGATCGTAAGTGGATTTATACCGTGGGATAGACATTCGGAAATTCGTCGACGAGATTTTGAAAGATTTTAAGGATGATTTTCAAGATTTTAGGGCTAAATATTTGAGATTTTTGTGGAATTTTTGAAGACCGTCGACGAGGTTTTCATGAATGTCGGATCTCTCCTTAATTTACACGATTTTTACTAAGAAGTTGTTGATAAAAATAGATTTCTCCGAGTGATTTATTTTAAGGTTGATGATTTTTCTCTCTATTTTAAAAAAAGAAATTTTTTTTCGAATTTTCCGAATTTTTTTTTATTTTGGAAGTTGAACGAGTTCTTGTTGCTCAATCACATGTGCAGGATGATGATGACATGAAACTCTGAAAAGATTCCTCGCATTTTTCTTTAGAACGCCCCCACATCCTTCGTCGTCATTGAGTTTATTAAGCTTAGTTGTATAACTGAATAAGTTTCTTGGAAATGAAAATGTATCTTGTTTAGTTTTATCAGTCGATTGATGGTAAATTAAGCGGGGAGAATTTTTGATTTCGTAATACTACGTAATGAGAATTATCGTGTAGAATTTAAAAAAAAAAATCGAAAGGATAAAAAAATGGAAAAATTTACTTTAGAAGGGGAAAAAAGTTGATCGCCTTATCGACTCGTGTTGTAACTCAGTGCCCTTTAGGTCAGGAGTTCTCATAAACGAAGTGTTTAGTTAGAAATGGTGAATTAAGGTAATGGATTTTAATTAATTCTGAGTTTTTTTTTTATTTTTTTAAAAATGATAAATTCCATGAAATTAATTTTTTTATAGATTTTATTCCTTAAAAGGAGTTGGAAATTTCTTACATTTACATAAAATGATGATTAAGTGTCAAAACACACCCATTTTATAAGAAAAAATTATATTTATGAAAATTAGTAAAAACCCAACTTGTACAAACATGAAATTCGACACTTGAAAACTATTTATACATAAAAATTATAAAAAATCCATTTTTTTATTTTTTACAAATAAAAAAAAAAATTCTAGGTCATAGAACTGCCAAAACCCACAACCCACTTTACAAAAATTTCAAAAAAATCAAAAAAAATTCAAATACCAAATTTTAAAATTTAATAATTACTTTTTAAGTTCCCGTGTTGTATGTACCTGGAATTTGTTATTTTCCCTCACTTGTGACCCGATAACGCAGTGAATGACTATTTTAGAGATACGGTAACTAGCAATACCTAGATTGAGGCCAAGTTTATGCTAGACAACCAACTGGGGTTGGATTGGGTGGTTCTTTCTTCTATCTCTCGACTTGTGAGTTCACTTCACACACACTTGGCTGCTCCTACTCACCGCTCGGTGCTCAGCCCGGCAACGTGGACACACGCTGATAAAAACTTTCTTAAATGGTTAACGGCGACTCGTGGCCTTTACCTTTATCACCAGCAGGTGGATGTTGTGTACCTGTTGCC
>JAQFZO010000277.1:0-29369 GCA_034695885.1 Geophilus flavus
GGTGAGGATGGGGAGGGGCGGTGGGAAGTAGGGGAAGAGATGAAAGGGGGTTCTTTTTATGGTAAAGTATGCTTTCCTGCTGGGCATTGATTTTTTTCTTTTTTTCGTGGAGTTTATGGAAATGGTTAGAAATTTGTAATGGTTAAATTTGTGAGGTGGGGGTTTCCGTGGGTGAATCACACTTTGGTGTCTGGTGTATATATAGGTAAATTTTGGGCATGTAAATAAAGGATTTTGAGTTTGATTGATGGTTTTGATGAATTGTTCATTGGAGGCATTGATTCAGTCATGGGATATTTAGTGGTGTAGGATATTATGATGTCAGCCTACGGTTCATCACTACTGTTGTTTGATTTTATCTGGGAATTCCCAGATTAAAGTTGTGTAGGCAAGAAAACACAATGAAGAAGAGAATTTAGTTCATGCTGCTGCAGACATGGTATTTTATTTTATTCTATATATAAAAATTGGTGTATAATGCGGTTATCAAAGCTGGGAACGTAATAATGCACATTATGCTGCAGTAAAAAACACTGGAGAGATAAACCGATAAACCCAGGTCCGGTTAATTCGAACTGTCACTAAAAAAAATTGGAATTAAACGATAATTCAAATTATCCAGAGTTTTTTTTAGTAATGAAATAGTGGCTAGTTTGTTTAAATTACGGTACCTGGAGTTACATTGCTGAAATTTTGAGGTGCACTTGATGAGTGAGTGTTATACCCTGTCTGCACTACCGAGTTTAATCTGGATTAAATTTAAGTTAACCCAGTTTATCAAACTGGATTATCTACTCAATCCAGTTTCTCTTGGTCATGTGATCCAGCACATAGCATTCTGGGAAATGGTGGTCAGTTCTTTCTTAAATAAAATAATGGAAGCAGTTAATGAATGTGAAAATGGTACGTTGTAAGTTATTATTATTGGAATGAATATTTTAACTAAATTTTTTTTTCTGTCATCTTTGCTTTGCTGATAAAATATCATTAATCACTCATGGTATACACAGTTTATCGCTTGTATACAGGAGTTTATTGCTCTTATTGAATGGTTTTCAGCTGTATGCGAACACATTTTCGACCAATCTAGACCAAGTTTGTCTAACACTAGGTTTCCATGATCAAATTATTCGAAGATTATACGAAGAATCTCCAAACTTCCTTATCATGGAAACACGTGAATTCGATAATTCTTCGAAGGCAGAAAATCCGCTCGTATCCAGTTTTTCCAGTGCACATGCGCTGGAGAAATTTACTTTGCTTTCCTGATAAGAAAAATGGCGTAAAGTAAAAAACTTGCGTGTCTTACCACTGCATGGAAACAGGGATAATTATCAGATTTTCTTTCTCCATAGTTTGAAGTGGATAATCTGAATCTAGAAATGATTTGTTCATGGAAACGTAGTGTAAGAAAGCTCATTTATTCTTTGGATAAACAAAATTTTTTTTTTTTTTAATTTTTAAATGTGAATTGGTGTTCAAATGAATTGATTTCCATACCAGACAGACAGACAGACAGATCCTATACAGTAGCTCGGTTGTATAGTTAGTTTAGTAGATAGATATTAAATTTAGAAAAATTACACGGTCAGGGTCGCAGAAATTCATGTCTGGAACTTAGTGAATATTAGCGTAAAAGGGAAATAAAGATTTCCAGATAGGGTAGAGGTGGGGTGGTGAAGTTTTATCATTTGGTCGATGAGTTTTGTGCAAAGCGTGAATGGAAATTAATCAAGAACGCTGTGACGACAGGCGAAGAAAGGCGAAAATGAATAAAAAAAAAACTGCATTTTTTTAAAGAATAGAAAAACTAGGAAAAAAGCGAGACGAGGGAATTTAAATGAGAAAAAATTTGCTGCTTCTTAATCCTTGCATAAAAATGTATATTTTTTTTTATTTTTTCCGTATACTTGAATTGAAATTGAATTGAGAAAGTAATTTTTTCCCCATGTACGTAAGAATAAAAAAAAAATTATTATCACTTTGTGTGTCTGAATGAAGTTTGTGGACTTAATTAAAAATGTGACTTTTTGGACATGAGGGAACAGAGGAATACAATTGAATTCTGGGAGATTTAAATCCTTCCAGGACCCCATATGTAGTTTTCTTTATTTTATTTCGTTGTTAAAAGACTTTTCTATACTTTCATAGATATTCCAATCCCCTGCTGTGCTGGCCATTCTTGACAGAAGAGATGGGGTCACGAGCTGGACGAAAAAGGTCAGTGAGAGTTGAGGTGGACAACATAATAGCTGGAAGGGAATTTAATTTGAGAGTGGGTTTCAGATTGGATTTTTTTTTATTTTTTTACATTTTTTTATTTTTTATTTGGAAATTATTATTTTTTATTTTTTCAATTCCTATCTGTCATCTTTGGGGATTTAAAATAAAGGTCGGGTTATTCCATTTGTGACTTTGGGGATTGTTTCTATGAAGGACCATCATCTAGTTGAGTGGTTGGTTTGGTCAGTTTGAAGTGAGTTGGAAAAAGAGTTGTTGAACCACGAGGTTTTCGAGCGGTCAAGCAGTGTGAAGAAGATTTAAGAGGTTTAAGTACCATTGCTCAGAAGGGTTGGAAGGTTTTTGTATGAGGGGGAATGGAGGAGAGGAACAGATATGACAAAAATGTATGACGATGTTATTTGTTTAGGTTTTATACATTTG
Source organism: Geophilus flavus (assembly GCA_034695885.1). Lineage (NCBI taxonomy): Eukaryota > Metazoa > Arthropoda > Chilopoda > Geophilomorpha > Geophilidae > Geophilus > Geophilus flavus. Next base: position 2,665 of record JAQFZO010000277.1, read on the forward strand.
ATTTAAAGTCGGGGTGATTGACTGCTTTGTAATTTTAGTTTTTGATTAGTTATTGATGGTAATGTGTGATTAAATTAAAGGAAATTAAATTTTGTTTGTTTTGGATGCAATGACCTGGGTGTTTGACATCAAAATTGCTACAAATTGGATCCAGCATGTTAAATGTTGTGACAATAAATATTTACAGTGTAGTTGCTCTTTAAATACTGAGTGACATTTCAGTGACTGAATTATTTCAAAATCTTGTAACCCATATAAATTTCTCATAAATATGAAATCTCTTGCAAATCTTATAAAAAATTCTACTGGTGTGTAAATCTTTCTATATTTAGCTTCTAGAATGTTGGTAAGACTGTTTCAGAAGCAGCTAAAAAAAGTCATGCCTACAATTGAATGTCTAACAGTTATAGTTTAGTGGACAAATGTAGTACAGTACTTTGTTCACAACAAGTCAACAATGGGTCTGAGTCGGCTAGCGATTGGATCCATCCTACCTGAATCTCATTTGTGTTCGCACTAACCTCGATTAGATTTACAGTCATGTATTATATTGACTATGGATTTTCTGAATTCGTATAGTTGAAATGAGACTGTTTTTAAAAAATCCATATTTTCAAAACATCCCTAAGAGTGGATTATTCTTTACAATAATCCACCCTTTGGGATGTTTTGGATTATTCTAAAGAATAATCCACAGCAAGGATGATTTTGCCCACGTAAACATGTAACCAAAAAGATTTTTGGAGCTGCACGTGTGGAGATTGATCACATGACACAAACAAGTGAACAATTTACCGTATTCGATCACTGGTGGGAAAATGGCGGAGCTGGTTCTCGATTGGATGTTCGAATCGGCTATTAAACTTAAAATTGGGTGATGGAAACCCGTATAAATCACACACGTTCTTAAATTAAAGCAGCAAGAACACTTATTGACTATAATAGGTAGGTGAAATAATGGAAATTCTAAAAATTTTCCTTAAATTTGCGTGCACACAGTTCTTGGCAACAGAAAAATCTATAGGCCACGTAAACAGCAGCCAATTTTGAATTTTCTAACTCACGAGTTTTTTTTTGAATTCGGGTTATTTGGTCAGCTGTGACTTAAAGTCTGATGAGACAAACATGATTACATGCAATAAGTGAACAACCTGAACTATCCATAAAATATACAATTCTTAATGAATAGATTATGCAATCTTATGTGTGTGTCAACAAGCATAATATAACAATATGGGAAAAAGGGTAAGATTCATTGATCTTACGTCTGAATGTTAAATTACATGTTCAAGCAACGTCACACAGTCAAACTGGGGACAAATTACAAGACACGAGAGGCACATTGACGTTTGGAACAACAAGGAATTATTCCACAAGTGTCAAGTGAAAATCCACCAAACTGACGTCACATCAGAAGACAACTTTTGACATTTCGCGCCTTCTGCGCCCCATCTGTGCACTGCCTGACACAGAGAATGAGACATCAGTGCACGCACACAATCTCGATTCGTTTGTCAACGGAACCACGTTACTCCTCATCACAGAGCCTCTATTATGCGCGCCTAATCGGAGCAACGACGCGACCATGGCGCATGCGCGATCATAGTTCGGCCCAACTCATCATTGTCCCATCCGGCCACACGCGGCGGAATCGAGGGACCCCCTGGTGGACACGCCATAGCGTTTTTGTTTTCGCAATCCATTACGAGACTTAGCAGCAAATTTGTTCTTGCTGCAGAAGAAAAGAGGGATGGGGGAATTGAAAAAAGGATGAAAGAAAGAAAAAAAATATAAATCTGTCACCCCACCCAAAAAGAAAAGTTGGGGAAAGCTGGAAACGAGGGGAACGCGCTCATTTATACAGATCGAATCTCGTTATAACGAATTTCGCGATTCAGCGAATTATAAATTTCATTTGATTGGTCGCTTTATCTGCACCATGCTAAAAAATTTCGTTATAACGAACATCACTATAGCGAAATTTCGTTATTAAGGACAAAAATATGGACCGGAAATGCTGTTTTTCTTGTCATAACGAACATTTCCGGTCGAAAATATCGATTTTCGCGATTTTTATGGTCGATATTTTGTCACCAAATTGTAAATTTTCGTCGACTATTCTCGAGATTGTCGGAATTCTTCTTTTAACTGTTCTAGACGTTTGTCACTTCCATCCGTTCGACTGAAACAATCTCTTCTTTTGGTTTGTTATTACGAATTCCTTCCGTTTCAGATTAACAAACCCTCGTCATAATGAAGAAATTTTCATTCCCCGAGCATTCGTTATAACGAGGTTCGACCTGTATACCCAAACCCACCCACACACCACTCACTCACTCATCCACTCGCAGCCCCGGATAGATTAATCTCGCAGTAGTGAATCCCGTAATGAGATGGATATCGCTGCCCCATGCATGGGGAAGGGGCAGCGCACCCATCATGTTATTGTGGGGATTCTGGCGAAGTCTTTCAAGTGTTTGACTTTTGATGTGTGGACCAAAGGGAGGAGAGGAGACAATTTAGTAATTTTCTACTTTTTTTTTCTTCTTTTCTTTCTTGGTTGGGGATGTTTTTAGCGACTTTCAATTAATGACTCCCCCTATTGGATGGGAAACCCTTGCGCGTGATTGTGGCGTTGGTTGCAATCTGGGGCGGAGGATTGCGGTCAAAGGTCGCGAGCTGTGTCTGATGAAGTTGCTTAATGATACTCGGATGTTGCATGCATGTGTGATTTGTATGAGAATATTGAGGGGGTTGGGATGCACCTGAGTCTGTGGTGGATGGAAGATGATTGGTGCTGGTGGGTTGGTGTTTTTCATGTCTGGGTTTTGAGATTTTGGGTCGTTTGGGTTTGTTTTTTGGAGTTATATGGGTGTTTTGTTGTTTGAATTGAATATTGGTTTGTTTGAGTGTTTGGGATTTGATGGGATTCGAAGGGATTTATGACGGATTTATGACGGGTGTAGATTCGAAGGATTCAAAGAATCTTTTTTTCCTACTTGTTATTTGTAATTCGATGCTTTGAATATTCAGTTGAATGTTTTTGATTCTTTGATGAATCTTTAATTCCTGAATCTTGTGATTCTTTGAATTCTAGAATCTTGTGATTCTTTGAATTCTAGAATCTTGTGATTCTTTGAATTCTAGAATCTTGTGATTTTTTGAATTAGAATCTTGTGATGCTTTAATTCTATGGCATCTTGTGATTTTTTGAATTATTGCATCTTTAAATTTTCGATTCATTGAATCTTTGAATTATTGCATCTAATTTTCGATTCATTGAATCTTGTGATTCTTTGAAGTTTTGAATCTTGTGAATCTCTTAATTTCTGGATTCTTGAGAATCTTGTGATTCTTTGAATTTTTGAAACTTGAATTTTTGAAACTTGTGATTCTTTGAGGTTTTTAAATCTTCTGATTCTTTGAGGTTTTTAAATCTTCTGATTCTATGAATTTTTTAATCCTGTGATTCTTTGAATTTTTTAATCCTGTGATTCTTTGAATTTTTTAATCCTGTGTTTCTTTGAATTTTTTAATATTGAGATTCAGTGAACCTTTGAATCTTTGATTTTTTGAATCTTTGAATCTTTGATTTTTTGAATCTTTGAATCTTTGATTTTTTTGAATCTTTGATTTTTTGAATCTTTGAATCTTTGATTTTTCGACTCTTTAAATCTGTGATTCATTGAATCTGTAAATACTTTGATTTTCCAAATTTTCTATATTTTATACTTTAAACGGATCTTACCCATTCCCCACATGTCCCTTTACTACCCTTACAATAAGAAAAGTAAAAATTTTCTGGTGAAAACATATAATGGACTCATTGACGCATGCCCAGAGTTTGTATAGAAAATATCCCCAAACAGGGGAAAACGATCTATGAAAAGCGAGTCTTTGTGGAAAAGGGGTGAAAAGAGATGTTGTTGACTTATGTCGAGTGGCAGTGACCATTGAATTGCCACCACGGTCCTCTAACGAGAGTAACCAAAGGGTTAAAGAAGTGTGTCAGAGGGTGTCGGGGTGCAGTAATTTCCCGCTCATTCACCAAGTCTCTTGTGATTTTTGTGAGAGACTCCAGTAGCTCATTCCCATCATTTTCCTCCCACATCTGCCATGCAGGTGAGCTGACGCTAGGGGGCATTGGGGCTTGGAAACGAGCGATTGGTGCAGCTGCGTAGCTTGCCGACTCCGTGTGTACACGCGCCGGCGTTCGTGCGACCTCCCAACTCGTGCTTTGTGTTCGCTGCACGTTTGGGCCGACGCACGCGCCGAGTTGCCGCCATCTGTTGTGCCATCATCTCCCGTGGTCGACTCCCTCCTTCTGACCCCTTGAGCTAAAATACACAGTTGCGAAGGTGGGGGTTGAGGGTAATTTATCGCCCGAGGCCATTTCTATTCTAATTATGGGACACCTGGTATAAAAATGATACATCGCTGCAATTTTTTCTATTTTTTATTATTTAAAAAATTTTTTTTTTTAAATTACGATGTATATATTTTTAAAATGTAATCTCAGTTGTATATTACTGTCAATTTGAAATTCGTTTAGAGGATTCGGTTATGAATGACTTTTTTGTTTTTTAAGAGATTGAAGATCCGGTTGAGTTTTTTGGCTTCTGTTATTAAAATGACATAATTTTTTTTTAGAAGATAAAGATGCATCTTAAAGGTCAGACATGATCTATATTGAAAGTAATCGATTTATGGGTGTATAAATTTACTGTAAAGTCATTTTTTATATGCAAATCAACTGTAAAGTTATTTTTTATATGGAAAATTACTGTATAGATCGATTTTATACGTAAATAAAAGCACAATTTTAAAATTTACACATAAAAATGTATAAATATCGATTTTACATACATAAAAAGGGTTGACTTGACTCATCAAGTTACAGTTACACCCATTTACATCTCCATATCATATTGATTAATTGATTAAAATGAGATAAAGGGTAGAATTTACCTCTATTTCATCCCACTTTATGCTGTAAACTATACAAAATTACATATTTCGAACTAAATAACAGTGCAAAAAACTCCACAACACAAAGTCAAAGCTGTAACCATATGTAACTAACTTGTAAACCAACCCTAGTTCTCACACGGGGACCAATTTCTTCTAACCCAAACAAAAAGTAAATTGTCGAATTACACATTATGGTCAATGCACTATCCAAACAAACAAAAAAAAAGTATACAAAGACCCAAGGAGAAAAAAAAATCAACCAACTCGAGGTTTGTTAGTTGCAGTCACCATAGAAACAGTTCAGTGTATATAGCATAGAATGTGTAATTTAGAATTGTACATTTTTTACCCGGTCGTCATTTCTCCCCTAGAGTATAATCTTGGGGATTGTAGCAGTCAAGTGCACTGCCATCATCATCATCACTATCGAGACCCAGCTGGGCGTGGCCGCTTGGATGGGTGTGGTGAAAGAGAGACAGTGAAAGGAAGAAAAGGGAGGAGGGATGTCAATGGGGAGAATGGGGATACAGCAGACGCCTGTCGAATGGATGACCAGGACACTGCTTGTGCTTCTGGTGAGCCTTCTCAAACTCCCTCTTTCGACGACCGCACGAAACTGATTAAAATTCATCACGATCAAGTATGCGGGGATGCAGAGTGGTGGGTGTGTGTGTGCATCATTGAGTTTGGGGTTTGCTAAATCTATAATGCACTGTATTGGTGTAAGACATTTCTGACTGTTCGAGGTTGGAAATCATTAAGAGTGCGAGTGTTCTTGGAAATTTTCTGTGGTGGATGTGTGGAATTAGAATTCCGTATCGAAGAAAATTCAGAGCGAAGTGGCAAATAATGAGTAACTACTGTAGATGTACAGTCTTCGGGACGAGGTGACCAGTCGAGATATTTGTCGTCGAGATTTTAAGGTTTTAAAAGATTCTGTAAAGATTTTGGTAAGATTTTGACAGATTTCTTGGATTTTGAAAGATTTCTGGGATTTTGGGGAATATTTTTTACTGATTTTTGGACCACATCGATTTCGCGAATGTCGGACCCCTCGGTGGTCTTGCACAAAAGGCGAGCAAGAGTAGGTTAGCATTGAAATGAATGTACTGTAGAAGTTATCGACAACACGTTAAAGATTGAATAGCTTTTACAAGGTTTAACCATCCGATTGTTGCTTCAACTTCTGGTAAATGATTGGCGAACTTGGATGCATGCTTTTATACTATAGTATGGCTAATCCCTATTCTCGTGACTTTAGACGTCACAAGTCAAGGTCCATCATTTGTTGAAATATACGCAGACGGTGCAACATTATAAGAGTCGTTCAATCTTGAACACATTTATATTTGTAAGTACATTTTAATTTCTGCTAACGAATCTGTTTGCTATTGTATGTTATTTTTACAATTTTTAAAATTTTTTGTTAAAAACTCACAGTAAGTTCTGTACATTAACGCGGATTCACAGCATGTTTTGGGGTAAAACTGGGTCGAAACTGATGATGTGCAAGGTTTGAGACACTTCTGAAACATTCATGGACCACATAAATTGAGGATTTACAGTATTAGCATTGAAATGAATACAGAAGTCACCAACAACACATCTGTGTCTTTTGGTTCTATAAATAATAAATCCAAAATCACGAATTTCCGAATCTCAATGAATGTATTGAATGTATTGAGGCAAGGGCTTATACAATGTGCAAAGCCGGAAAACCAACCACTGAAAATCCAGGGTCCAAATTTCATGAGTATCTAGCCATGGGGTAAATACTTGACAATGAGATTGGGATGATGAGGAGGAGAACCAACATTGCCAAACCACCCCGTCCCCCATTCGCCAGCGGGCAGCGTTTGGTTTTAGGCAAACAACGATGGTCATTTGTCATGTCAGCCCTTTAGCAGGAGAGACTCGCCTCTCGTTGCCCTTCTGTCCGTCCATAATGCGAGCCAAGGACGATGAATATTGATATCATTAACACCCCTTGGGTGCGTAAAGTGTTTTAAGCGTTCGTAAAAGCTGATTGGCCGACTCCGGAAGAATACAGTACGGTATATGCGTGTTTTTTATGCAGTTACTCTATATATGCGCTTAATCCGAGCAAAGAGACATTAAAATTTATAGGTGATAAAATTGAAAGTGCCCAATTTTTATGGGCGAAGAGGCATGTTGAGGACTGATGGGGGTTTATTTATATGAGTTGGATTGGGGAAGGAAAAAGAGGGGAGTATGGAAGAGAAGGAAGGATGCCCTTCTGCTCTTTCCTCCTCCTCCTCCTCCTTCTGGATGAGTTGGACCACGTGGTGATAAATTGTGGTGACATAATAACCGTGAAAGTGCAGGGGCAGCCCTTGAATGTATTATGGTAGATGTGCCCTGATAAATAATGGCTAAGTTTTGGTGTTGGGTTGGTGAATGTTTATTGCGTGGGAAAAAAAACTGTGAAGAAGTTAAGAAAGTTGGCTTTTGGAGACAAAAAGATCGAAACTCTCGAAAATGTTGACGGATGAGTTCAAAAAAAATTAATTTTGCTGTAGGTAAATGTCTTTTTTTTGTTGGGATTAATCGATTTCTCGATGTTTTTCGATATTTAGTCGATATATCGGGATTTGATACACAGTTTGAGCAAATTGAGTTTCACTCGATTTTGCCACAACGCAATGTTTTTACTCAAAATTTGGAAAAATGATTTTGTTTCGTGGTCCGCAACACGCCAAAAATTGAGTTTTGCGCAGCTACTGAACACAATACGAAAGTTGTGAGCATGCGCGCTTTATACCACCACAATGGAGGCCCATTCAAACATGATCTAAGTGTTCCAAAGCGCATAATAGCACCGCAGAAGTCGATCGAGTACTCAATAATGTTAAAATAGGTGCAAACACTAGTTCTATCTACTTTATGGGATTAAATTGAATCCGTGAGATCACCTCCATATGTAAGTGCAAATGGCATTACCGTTGGCCGTATCCCGTTTAAGTGCCACCCGGATGTTTACTCCGCTTCTTTAGAATTTGGATTTGCGTTTTGACGTAATCTGTCAGCACGCAAAACGAAAAAGTTTGAGAAAATTTCGGAAAATTTTTACAATTGCGTTTCGTATTTGCGATTCGTTACAAAATGCGCAAACTGTCTAATCTTTGGATTAACAAATCCGGAATCCCATACAAAATTCCTTAATCTTGATCCCTCGCCATTGAACCTCACGTCAGTTAAAAAACCGAATAAAAGTAATTGAAAAGAAAATTTTCTTCATTTTATAACAAGAGATTTCCATATTCAGTCGAGTAAGCTTATAGTTACCGCGGTTTCAAATCGTGTCTTGCACGATATAAAATCCCCATTTCAAGTATTTTCTATGCGAAGATTTCACTCTTGTAAAAATATTCATTTCATTCAAACGTGCACTATAGGCTTTAGCAAGGACCGTAGTTAACAGAATGTTGGAAGACGTAAAAGAAAAGCCAACAGTTTAGGAATTCCATTTTTCTTCCTAGAAGTCAGACTCGTTTCATCGATTTTTTCTTTTCTAATAAAACATTCAGAAAATAAAAGTTCTTTCAAGCTAAGCTAGCATTCCATTTTAGAAATAAAATTGCTTATAAATAATAATGTAGTACGGTACTGTGAACTCAGAAAATCAGAAAAAAACAAAACAAAAGCGCTCTATCACAACACAAAATCCAAGAATAAATACAAATCCGGAATGTGGCAATTTATTGACTACGGAGACCAAATGATGTAATTTTTTTTTGAATAAAATATGTCACTGACTATGACATCATTCCTTTTTATGGGATCATCAAAGGTGAGAGAGAGAAACATATAAATTACTTTCAATGTCAACACGAAAAACAAAACACTTTAATCATTATTCTTTTTATGCTTTGAAATTAATGTTGCTGCTGGTAATGTGCGACATGTCACAAAACAAAAATCGACAAACAAAACCTTGGTGACATAAGAGCCATAAATTAAGTCAAATTTATTACTGTATACAGTATTAAAACAGCATCTATAATACTAAAATCTTGTGATTTTCATGTAACTAGAAAACTTACTGGTATAACCAATAACAGGCAAATATTTTTGGGTACAGTGGAACATGCTTACGTCATTTTTGGAACTGGGGAGGCGGGAAAGTGACGTCATAATAGTAAAAAGGAAACGCAAATGTAATGTGTCAACACTACAGCTGATCATTGGCAAATACTGCAACAAATAACAACAGCAGCGCCATTATTGCAGTGTTTTCCAGCTGCGACGATACGACTTTTGATTTTTGGTTGACGATTGTTATACATTTTCTTAATTCTTAATATTTTATTTACCCATGTCTAAAAGAAGGGGCGGGAGAGTGTCCTTACTTTCCTTTTTACTATTATGGTGACGTTATATGCAGGTGACGTAATATCCGAATTTGCATATGACGTTATTGTAACGCTATAGGTTAGCCTCTTTCAAGACTGCCTCTTTGTCAGGCATTTCGTTTTTCAATTTTTTTCATTTAAAAATACTGGGATTTTGGTTATTTTGACGTTATAACCGAGTTCTGGACTGGTCCTTGCAGGGACTGAAATTTCATGCCGTTAAAGGCGGGTTGACGTTATAACTGGGTAATTTTAGTAATAATGGGTAATTTTAGAATTATTTTAGAAGGGCTTCAGCCGGGAAAATAAAAAGTGACCGTTATAAGCTGTTTGGCATTATAACCGAGGCCATTATGAGTGGGTTCCATTGTGTTTAGGATGTTGATGTCTTAGCGTTCAGTAAAATTACAAAGATTTTTTCGATATAAAAACTTTAGTGAAGCAGAGAGTTTCTTGAAATTCAAAAGCAGTCGTGAAATGTACCTAAACCATCAACCATCAAAATACTCTCTAGGTGGGTCTATTTCACGTGAAATATTTTGGTCAAAGATGCTGCTAGCTACAAGGGGCAATTTATTTTGACCAGGATTGTACATCTAAGCTTTACACCACAAGGTGTAGGTCTACAGTCTACACCAAATAACAGTAGCCAATTTGGGACAAACAATTTACACCCCAAACTCACCTCAGATTTTTAAGAGTGCGTGCTGGAAGCAGGAGTATCGGGTCACTATACCCAATGCTTTAACCATCAGTAGGCATTGCCAACACTGATAAACAAACTTAGATACTCCAATAATATCGTTAAAATTTTTAATTTTCATAAATAAAAGGAAACAGCTCAAAAAATTACATCAGAATTTTTCCCCTTTTGCACTGTTTTATCACAATTTTATAGTAATTTCTTTGCTGTACTAATTTTTCACGGACATTAAAATGCAGAATTGAGAATAGATGTTATCGATATCGAACAAAGCAATAACTTAATTTTAAAAAACGAATGCCTTCACCATGAAGAAATAAAAACCAAAAAAAAAAAAATATAATAAAACAAATAGCCTTCAACGCTGATAGAAGTAGAGCATGAATAAAACCCATCCCCTAATGCATGATGGGAAAAGAAGGGAAGTAATTACATATTTGGAATTTTAACCATGTTAAAGATTACCATTTCCCAAGTGAGTTTCTAATGACATTGCAAAGATGAAACTGCTAAAAATGAAAATGACTGAAACTTGCCATTGGCCCTTTAAATTTTTAATTCAAACAACCGGTTCTATTGAATAAAAGGATGAGGTTTGATGTGCTTAAATAAAAACAGGGCGCCCCCTAAATTTGCCATTTTGTCGGGCAATCGAGCGTCTTAAATCTTGTTAGTTTGATACGGGCCAATTAGAGTGGTGAAAAGTGTATTGACATGTTTAGAGGGAAAGTGAGGGTCGCGTCCGTGGAGATTTGTTTAGTATTTGAAGCCGGACGAGAAAGTGGCGGAGGGCGCTAATTTAATTGATTCTGTATCGGTCGATGAATAATTCATGGCTCCATTACATCACCACAAGAGGGTGACGGAGCCCGAGTCGACAAATCGCTGAGCCAGTTGGTGGCGCTCGTGCTTCATGGACCCCCTTGGGGATGCCTGGGACGCACACTCTAAAGCCTCGCGTCCTGCTTGTTCCTACGTCCTCGTTTGATCCCGACTGACAGACTTTGGCCATCAGCCAAAATTGGCTTGATAAGACTCTAAATCTGCCCTTGTGTGAAACAAAAAAAAATTTTTTTTGTTAAAGGAACGAGATATTTAAGTGGGTTGTCGATGTTGGAAAAAGAGTTTGGATGGGTGTTTTGTTTGGGTTTGTTGTATATGGGGTTATAAATTGGTGTTGAGATGGGTAAAGATCGTTAGAAGGTGGTGGAGTGTGAGGAAGTTTTTGTTTGCTGAGGTTTAAGGATGTTGGTAATTTCATTAAAGACGTGTTTTAGTTCTACATACTTAAGGGAATTTTTTTTTTCTTGGATCGTTTAGAAGTAAGTGTTCCAGAATTTTAATTGAATTTGATTAATCTTCTGAGATGCTTAAATCCAGTTATTATTTTACGTTTATGTGGCGTAAATAATCAGGATTTTCTGAATTTGGTGTTAAAAAATCAATTGTGTAAACGAAGATGGTTTTTAAAGAAAATCTATATTTACTAATGAATACCAAAGAATAATCAACTGCATGGATGATTTTGCCCATGTAAACATGTGATCGGGGGATTCAGGAGATAATTTTTGGAGCTGTGCATGTGTAGATTGATAACAACACCGACAAGTGAATGATTTGCCAGTGCGTACTGAGAAACCCTAACATTCACAGCATCTCGTCAAATCTCGCAGTTTCTCGCAGCTGCTAGATTTGCCAGGCTTGAATACGTACGTAGTTGATGGTGCTTTTCTGATGATAAATCCTCGGGGAATTTGCCGTTTGTTGTTTAGGTTTTATTTTGTGACTTTAAATTATTTTTAAATAAATCTCGCGGTTGCGAAAAACTGCGGATGGCAAAATGGCGGCGCTGGTTCTCCATTCGACGTTTGAATTGGCAATTAAACTTGAAATTGGTGGTGAAAACCCGAATACACCACATACGTTCTTAAATCAAAGCAGCAAGAATGTAATGACGACTGTTTAAAGATTGTAGTACGGTAACTTAAATGTTTTGTTTTTTTATAATTGCCCTGCTATATTTTTGGATTCATAAGGCGATCTCAGTTATTTTAAATTTAAAGCTCAATTGGATTAAAGAATAATTCATACAAATCATAGTATTAAATCACATTTTAATTGTGGAATGAGATGAAACCATTCAACACAGAAATTTACAGCAGTCTGGAAAATGTCAAGCAGCAAGAAGATGCCACTGACAACCAAAATGGAAAGGACCAACCAAAAATACAAGTATTAGAAAAGAGGAGGAATAAATTGAAAATCTCAATGCTTTATGCACAGATGTTAGAAACTGACTGTTGTAAGCTTTAGCTTAGGTGTGAACATTTTGTGATTTAAGGCAATTATTAAATATTCAAACCAACAGCACAAGCACAAACAACAAGGTGCTTTAATCTCTGATTATATTAGCTAGCGCATAATTAAATGAACATCAGCGGAAGAATATTCATCAAACAGTAAGTCATTTTTAGACTTATTTTATATTTGTGCCATCTCTTAAGACTTTCCTTCTATTTTACAGTATACACCACACCAAAACCAAAAGGCAGCCTTGTTGGAACACAGAAAACAAACTTTACTCAAACCCTAAACTACACACAACAACAAATATTTAGACAATCCTTTACTGCCTTCAGATTGATCCACAAGATACCCAAAACAAAACAAAACAAAACAAAACCCAAGAGAGCTACAGTAAGTTGATCATTTTAAACTTGTCTGTAAATAATCAATTTCTTTAATATCATATTCATATATTCTAGAAGTTCATGGTTTTATGTTTTCTGACCTATATAATCAGAAAAAACAAATCCAGTTGCCAAGGTTTGTTATTTAATTTAATATTTTAAATGAGCAAAAAATAACTTGTATGCCTACACTTTTTCATTGTAGTTAATGCACTGAAAAAGCAACAAGACTACAAGCAGATCAATAAACATCAATTCCTGTCTTTTTAAAGGAAATGAGAGAAATAGAAATATATTTGACTATACATTAGACATATAAGAAATTCTATTATCAAATGTAAACAGTTAAAGTAAAGAAAAACAAAATAACTTGAGTAAAAGCAAACAGTAGATATCTATTTTCTCAGACTGGTGAGAATCAGTCAGCAGAGAAATGGCAGTTTGCAGAATAATGGGAAATGTGTGGGTGGAGTAAAAGGAGTGTTGAAGAGTAGGAGTAGAGAAAAACAGAGAAGAAATGGAGAAAGAGGTGCAGGAGAAAAGGGAAACGCATATCAATCCATTTCTTTTGTGTGCCTTTTTTCCCGCCTGCAAAGTGTTTGCATGATGCACATGCTGACAGAGAGTAATTCCCCAGGCGTTGTTATGGGTTTCTTTCGTTGGTGAAAGCTTCTTGCTCCAGCTTGAAAAGTCCCAAACGCACTTTCATCTTGAGATTGGACCATCTCTCTCACTGCCATTTGCAAATGAGCACCATTAAGATTGGATATATTCACTTTAAAGTTGAGTAACAGGACAAAAAAATAAATGGTGGAACTTGTTTGTGGGGGATATAACAAGGTTTCTTTTTTTTGGAGGGAAGGGAGGGGGTGAATGTAGATTTTGTTGCATGGATTACAATGTGGATTTATTATTATAAGGAAGTTTTTATTGTTGAAAAGTGCATGACATTGGAGGATGGATTATTGCATTGCTTTGTTAGATTTCTAGCTAACAATGTTTCCAATTAATACTTTCTCTATGCGCTTTGTCATCATGTAAATAGTAATACCACTTCGCATTGTCTTGGTCGTCCCAACACCATGCACAGTAAAAAAAATTTGTCCCTATATGAACACCTTTAGGTTTATGTGTGGGAATTATGGTGTGAATGAATAATTTACACCTTAAAGGATTTAAAAATTTACTTCTTACACCTGATACTGGTGTTTAGAATCACCTTTGAAGTGTACAGTTGCACTTATAATGGTGTAGACATTGCCTAAATAGTGTTAATTTACACATAAGAGGAGTGCATACAGGGACAACATTTCTACTCCTATTAAGAGGAGTGCATACAGGGACAACATTTTAACTCCTATTTACACCTATTATTTTTTACTGTGTGGAGACATGACTTGTAAATTATGGACTGTGTAAAATGACGGATAGTAATTTTTTGAGATTTGTATTTGTATTTTGTCTATGACAGGTCCCATACGATGACCGGTCATCATTGGGGACCTTAAACAATATACAACTATACTGCTACAGTAACATGTAAACAGTTTACAGTGGAGGTTTTTGCGAAAGTGACCAGTTTGATGAGAAAACCTACCTATGTATGCACAATAGACACATCCACTTTAGATAATGGGCTGCTAAACTGGTAATAACTGGATATTGGGGTAGCATGTGACCTTAAGTTATCCTGTATTGTAAATTATTTGACCAATTGAATAATAATAAACATACATGTTTGTTATTTTTGTTGATTAAGTAACAATACTTGATAGTAACTTCACATCTGATTCCCATAGTACATACTTAACATCTTGCTTTTACTATTACAAAACTATTGTTTTATAACAATTTTGTTACAGTATAAAGCATTATACATTAGTTTTAAATGCAATGTTGATGTATAATTCTTCATCCTATTGACATCAAACAATATTACAGTTAAGTTGCTATCTTGTGAAATAACCAGAGATGAAAAATTAGAAATTATCATTGGACAAATTCAGTATTAAATAAAATTTTCAAACAACTGAATGCTGGAAGGTGAACAAATTCTCGAACTTGAAGTAAAGCAAAATTAAATGCACTAGACAAATGTACATTTGCTAGATGAAATTTGTAAAGATATCACTGGAAGGTGTTATAATTCAGAATTTAACTTCCAATATTTAAAGATACTATGCGTATTTAAAAACAGCCTTTGGCTGCAGTCAGCATTTCTAGAAAAGAATATAGCCTCAATATTTCCTTGAAAAATCAGAAAATGTATTTCCTTCCCAAGAAATGTTTCAATAATATATTACACTCCTTTTCCAATGGGAAATGGCTATGTAATGTCAAATTTATTTCACAACCACATACCTACCAAAAATATAAAACTACTGTAGCCTATTTTTTTTTTCGATTATAAGATGCAACAGAAATTTTAAAAAATTGCATGTACCCGCCCGCCCGGCTTGTGCAAACGATGTTTTACATAAAACATTTCTGTAAAATTTAATTAAAATCATTACTCGCTGAATTTTTCAAATAGGTCCAGTAGAAAACTCGAGTTATCACATGGGATTAAATTCTAGTATTCGATGTATTAGCAATAATTGCAAGTGTTTTAATTATGTGTAAGTTAATAGTTGTCACTATGAGTTACTGTAGTTTTTCTGTATGTAAAGTGTCATGGAGTAGGGTTGAATAAACCTGGTTGTGCATGTTTTATGAAACTTATTGACTAACAACACGTAGAATCTACTTTAAACTCTGCACCAACAAAGGTCCTGTTTTTCTGTCTTGCTAGCTTAAGACAAGGTATAACACGAGTCACGTGATCAAAATAAGCAGAGAATCTCTTGCATTGAATCGTAGCATGATGAATTCTTCAATTTTTGAAATCTATGCCGCATTCAGTTCAATTTACGTCTCATCCACATGACACATTTCCTTTTCGATCCCTTATTTCCTCATCTTAATGCAAAACTAAAAAAAAAAGAAGAAAATATCGACCTATTGGCTTTAGAATTTGGAAGGTGGCCTAGAACTGCCGAGTTTCTTCCCCCAAGAGACATCGCGGCAGCTTTCCCCACCCTCTTTACGTTTCTGTTGCCTAGGGATTCCCATGTGATCTTTTTGATGTCAGCTTTCCAGCAAAGAAGACATTAATTATTAATATAGCGCCGTCTCCCTCCCTCACTGTGTATGCACCACTATTTGTGATGGCACTTTGCGCATGCGCATAAACTAGTGATGCGAATCGTATTAGGAAAACAGGATTTTTTTTTCTCTTTCTCTCTCTCGTTTCTTTCACGCTTCTGGTTATTACTATTTTTATCTGTACATTGCTGTCACCAAATGGCTGCCTGTTTTTCGCGAATTGTGTAAACTATGCAACAATAAAGAAGTGGAATAAAACAAAAAAATAAGAAAAGTGCGCTTTATGGCCCAATAACAGAGAGTGAAAACATTTTCACACAACATTCACCCATAAAAGACATGGATGGCATCCGGGTTGAATTTAGACCCGAGTTTTTTTTCTATTTCTCTCTTAACTCATAAGAGCGTGAGATGCAATTGCACAAATTGTCCTCAGATAGCGCTTTAAGCGGAAATAATGAAATTATAAAGGGAAGGGAATAGGGAGAATTAGATGCAAGCGTGGATGAACACTGTTGACACTAGAACGTGCCCGAGTAAATGAAAAGCTCGTAGAAATTCGGCCATTTTTGAGGCTTGTAGTGAAGCCATTTTTGCAATTATGTCGTCTATTGTTTATCATGCATGAAATGCGTAGTAATAAATGGTTGGGGGGTAGTGGGGGGATTTTAACCCAAACAAAAGATGAGTAGATATGGAAAGGGGTGCGTGGTTTTATAGATCCTTTTGGTCGTCTTGGTAACGACCCGCGGTTTCCACTGGCAACGGCCAATGGGAACTCGGCTAATCATGTTAATGTGCTTCGTCCATTGCCGCCGACTCACTGGGCTGCAAATGGGCTTTAAAAGGAGTTTATTGTCTCTTTCCTCTTTGCTCGTCCGCCTTTCAAAGATTTTTCTTCTCTTTGGACTCGTAATTACGTCCCTTCATCGCCCTCTTATCTGTTGACTGCAAAAAATGGGCAATTTTCAGTTTGAGATGGGAAAAGGGAATGGGTGGCTGGATGGATAGGTAGTGGGTTGAGTGTAAGGAATGCAAAAGTAAGTGAGTGTTAAGGAAATTGGAAGTAAAAAAAATGGAAGATGGATATTTTGGGCTGTGTTGGGATAGGAAGCTACACGAGAGGAGTATAAATAGCTATGATGGCAACGGGAATAAATAGTTTATTATTATAAGTTTTATCTCGAGTTATTAAAAATAGTTTTCTTTTTATGCTGGGTAAATTATGCACTGTTGTGTAAATTCATACCAACAAATATTGGGACAAGTTTATTATGCCCGTGCGATGCTTTACGGTATTTTATTATTTTTATCGTGCAAAATTAAATAAACAAACATAATTTTTTAAATTTCCAACTAAAAACAATCTGCAGAATTTCGGCAAAAATAAAAAAAACTACAGATAATCTGCAAAAAGTTTGCAGTTAAATGGCCACTTTTTTAAAAAATTCTATATAATTTCTGTAAAAATTGTGCATATTTTTTGAAAATTATTAACTATGCAGGCAAAATCTGCAAAATATCTGCTGAATTTAATCATATCTGCAATTTTTTGCGAGAAATCTACAGAATTTTTTAGTTGAGTTAAGAATTTATGCAAAATTTTTACAGAAGTTATACAGAATTTTAAAAAAAGTGGCCAAATAACTGCAGAATTTTTACAGATTACTATATGCAGTTTTTTTTTTGCAAAAAATCTATTGAATTTTTAGTTTGATTATGCGTTACAATGGTTTTTATTTCTTAATTTTTGATAAATGCAAATAATTTATATAGAATTTTATTTTTCAATTAAAGACATGTTTGAATTTGTACGTTACACTTGATAACACGTACTGTAAAGATTTGTACGTCGAAAAACACTTGAAAACCTTCTTCTCGATTGAAATAGAGGTTTGAGGTGAAGCCAACTATGATGGCAACCCACAGTCTACTGGTTGCAAGTTGCAATGCATTATCATTTGACCCACATCTGGAAACACAGTTAAGGGTTACCAACGCACAAGCCAAATTCTTTATTCATTAAAGATTTCATGATGCAAACAAGGGTTATGCTGATAATATTTTACCTTTAAATTAATTCGTCGCAAGTGTGAGATTTGGCTCCATGAATTTTGCACTAGAAAGCAGTAAAAAGCTGTAAAAAATAAAATTGCACCTAAAAATGCAGCTGGCTTGTTAATTAGGCTTATTTCATTTCTATTGTAAAATAAATAATTCAAAAATTTATATCAACATAAACGAGACATGAAATTTTCAGGTTTTAATATCAGGAAAAAGTAGAGATTAAAGGAAGTTTTAAATTAATTTTTATAGTGTGCATTATTGAAGTGTTGCCGTCTGAAATTTATTTGGTTTAAAAGGGAAAAAGTAGTACCAAATAAAATACTGTAGCAACACACACAACTTGTGCTCCTTGTTTCAGTCAAACATTCAGTCTGCAACAACAATTAAAAGCATTTGGTCTTTCGGGGCAACATGAAGAATAAGTGCAAAAATAACAAGTAATGACTTAGTAGCGAATATAACATCACTATGGCTTTGTATAGCGATGGCATTTGCACGTTACACTGTCACTTCGCTTACATGGCATAAAAATTCCGGATTTACTGAATTCGAAGTTTAAAAATCCATCATGTAAACGAGGCTGGTTTTAAAAAAAATCCATATTTTTCGAAACCTCCAACAACGGTGGATTTTTATAAAGAATAATCCACTGTAAGGATGATTTTGCCCTTGTTCAGATGTAACCAAGAGATTTTTGGAGCTGCACATGCGTAGATTGGTCATATGATACAGAGTGAACAATTTTCCACATTCGATCGCCGGTGTGAAAATGGCGGCGCCGATGAGAATCGACATTCGAATCGGCAATAAAACTTAAAAATTGGGTCGTGGAAACCCGAATAATCCAGCAAGAGCCTGTAATTACGATAACATGCAGCTAAAATAATGAGAATTCTAAAATTTCTTCTTAAACTTGCGTGCACACAATTCTAGGCCATGTAAACACCAGCCAATTTTGGATTTTCTAACTCGTGAATTTTTTATTTCGGATTATTTGTATGAGATTCAGCGAAGGCGAAAGAAAATTCTACTTTTTCTTTTTAAAAAAAATTTAGCGATATAGTAATGGTTTTTTGAGTAGTGGTCACAACCCTGAACATTAACCATGACATAACATAGCTGACAGGTGACAGATTTCAGTCAAACCAGCAATACTTCATCTTGTTTGAAAGGCCATTATCTAATTACTATAGTCCGTTTATTTCAAGATAGTTCATAATGTTCTGTGATTGGTCGAGAAGTTTGGACAAGGACCATCGTACCCAAATCTAGCGTAAACAAACGTACGAAATTTTAAGTGATTATACCGGTAGTTTTTACACCCAACAGGTCAAAACAACAGAAATTTTAAGTCCCTATCACTGCAACCGGTCAGGAATTATTTCTTTTCTTGCCCTACAAACTATGGCGAGCAATCTCGACCAATGACAGGACATTTTGAACTACAGTATATTGAAATAAGCGAACGGACTTTACTTCAGAACATACAGTAACACGTCTTTATTTACTGTTTAATCTCAATTTAGTAATATCACTTAATCAGTACAGTATATACATACGACACAAAACACTTCTGACTTATGAGTCTAGATGTTCACTGTTCATAAACTAAAACCTTCAGTAAATTTCCACCCAATTTAAAAAAAAAAAATAAACACGTGGGCATTTCTAGGATTTCCACGTAATTATTTACACTTTAATTGAAGTGAAACCTGTTGACTTTTCCAGCGATGAAGTATTGTAATATCGCAGAGATCTTATCGATTTTTGGATCCAGGAAGGGGTCGGCGAGTAATTATGTGGAAAGGGTGACTTTGCACTGATACAAATAGATATACGGCCATTCTTCGATTTGCTTTCCCTAATGCACTGGACGTGTAATCAGAGGAAACGATGCATTGATTGACCGGAAAAGACTCGTTCGCACGCCATGCCGAAAGGCACACACTGGCCACGTGTCTGCGGCACACGTACCGGAAACCCTCGTTATGTTTGCAAAATAGAAAACATCGGGTAACGATGTCGAAACGAATGCTTTTAATGGAGTGTAATGACAATGCATTTTTATTTCTTTCCACGCGCCCCGTCGAATGAAATGGAAACTGCAAAGGAAAGGGCAAAAGGGACGAGTTTGATGTCGCACTTTTCAATGAGTTGTGGTGGGTGATAGGGTGGGGCGCTTTCGAAATGAGTCAGGCTCGCAGGCGTCCGTATGTCGGGGGCGTTGATGAATGAAAACGAGGTTGAAGTTATAGAGGGGTGGGTAAAAATACAGAATTCAACTGTTGTTATTGTCGTTATTAATTATTATAATATTTTTGATGTGAGGATGCACGAAGGGTGTTTATGTTGCAAATCGGTTAAATGGCTGTGTATTTTGAAATGTGAGATTTGAGCTGAAATCGCTGTCCATTACAACTTTCAAAGTCCTGGTCTCATATCCGCGAATTTTGAATCAATAGGCGCATTCAAAGTTAAAAATGAAAATCTAATTTTGATTTTGATTTTAGTGAAGCAATTTTTGTCATCACATCACTATTGTGCAGCTGCAATACCTAATAATTGATTCTTATTCCTTCAAATATTTGCTAATATTTACGTCACAGTCATGACGTTTTTCATGACTTTTTAAGTTAAATCTCGCTGAAAAACGAATTCTAATTACTGACCCGAGAGTTGATTTTATTTTTATTTTGATTACTTCACTTATCCACCGTTTTGAAGTGAAAAACGTCGCAACTGTGACGTACATATTAACATAATTAACACATCAAGGGAATCAATGGATAAAAAGCAATTATTATCAAGTTGCAGCTGCCCAATAGTGATTTGATGACGAAAACTACATCACAAAACTCAAACTTTGATTTGATTTTTAACATTGAACATGCCTACAATGTGTACTCTATAATAAAAAGTAGAGTTTATTTAACAACGAAGGCTCACATTTTAATTCTCTTTACAACAGAACCTCTTTAATGTCATGCTGAACCTTTTGGAGTAAATATTTCTTTCATTTGATTGGTATTTTGTGTTTGGAATCCTAGGTTTTTTTGGTGCTACCAAGAACCCAACCCAATTTTTACCATTGAATTCCAATCCCCTCATTCACGAATGTTGTGACATAATCCAACGATGTGTTCGAAGTCAGTATACTAGTACTGTATGTGTGTGAATTGAGCCAAGTTATGATTCGGCTGGGATGATCACCTCTCCTTCCCCCGGTTTTTGCGTGAACTCAACTTTGAGGCGTCTTTGCTCGATCGATTGAGCGTGACCTCGCTGGATTCACTGCTCCATTCTGCCGTCGCCGAGTAGTCGGATGAGCAGCCAGTGGAAAAATGGGGCGCCCGCACAAATTAACAAGTGCTAATAGCCACCTGGGTCCGAGTGCGCAGGCGCAGCGTGCTAATGGGCCGCCTGAGCCATTCGGGCCAAGGGCTCACGTCTCGTCTCGAACTGCTCGTGGGGCCCCTGGAGGACCACTCGCATCGCTCCATTTCACCCTCCCCGACCCCTTCCGCTCCGTTCCTTCCCCTTTCCCCATAATGCTTTTCAAGAGGATCACCTTGTTGCAAACGATGCGCTACTTGTCTATGCAAATTTTAGTCTGTCTGCCTCATTGCCCCTACCAATCAAAGGGAGAGGCGACACCGCGGCCCATCACACCGCGCTGACGACGTAATAAAAAGGGGAAAGTAGGTGAAAGCGATGTGAATTTCAGGCAGCGTTCGTGGAGAGAGAGTAAACAGCTTTGCTCTGCCATCTGGTTGGCGGAGACCACAGAGAGCGAGAGGAGAGGAGAGAGAAGGCTGACCTGCTACTTTCCCCCCTTTTCTGACCTCCCCACCCCTTCTTTAATTAGCCATCCTGCTGGAAGTGGAAGAGTGGTCAAGTCAATAAACCTTTTATTTCAACCCTTGTTATTTCCCATCTTGTACATAATTGTTTGTTTACTCTCCTTCCTCGTTAAATATGCAAGTTAAAGGTATTTTGGAACGCATGTTTTAAAGTTAAGCTGCTGTAACCCACTATATAAATCCTTGAAATATACGGGGATTAGAATGTAGGGGGCTAACACTCTTATTCGAGGTTATACAGTGAGTGACAAACCCTTGAAATATGTTATGACAATACAGAAAAATAAAATAAATGCTAGCTATATTTGAAGTTCACCAAACTAAATTATTCATAGAAAATTCAAGGTCTGAATCTGACGACTATCTAGAGTAAACAAAATAAAAAACCTAATGAGAAAGTCATTATTTATTAACAATATTTTATTGCTTGCAGTGGGAATCCAAAGGACATTAAGTCGAGTGTAATTCGTAATTGCACATCAATAATAAACTATTTAAAGTTTGTAATCCCTTCATCATTCTTTAACAAAAACCCTCATCTTCCACATCTATTCTACCCTACACCAAAACAACGTACACCAATTATGTCTTTTAATTTTTAAATCTCATCTCAAACTCAGACTACCAACTGCGCTTCCCTGCAACAGATGTTGTCCAGTAGCAGATGCTCTTTCCAGTAGATGACCTCTGGTACCAGTCAGCCTGATAATTAGCTTAAAATTGTAATTACTCATGAGGAAGACACTACTGGGGTGTCTGACAGTAATTTATTTCACATCCAAACCTCTTTCATTTTGATTTTTTTCTCCTCCACCCACATTTTCAGCTGCCACCTACTTTTACACACAATAATAAAACATTTCTATGTTCTACTAAGTGAGGCACTGTGGGAAATTTCATCTCATGGGAAACTAACTGAAAAGTGAAAACCAAACCAACTAGAAATTACCCGGGTTCATTGTGCGATGATGAAACTCCATATCGGACGGTACTTATTAGTAATCGGAGCAAGTGAGGCCCTTAAATAGGCAACTTGATATAATTCCCCCACCCCTTCGAGTGGGGGGGTGTGGGGGCGGGAAATGGAATATTTTCACATGGACGACACCCCTAATGAGTGGGAGGAGTCACGCACACGTGCCATCCGAAAGAAGGGAAAGGGGAAAAGCCAAAACACCAAAGCCACGCATGCGCAAAGCATTGTACGTGAAGTGGAGGGGTATATCTCAAACGACCACCAGCTGACCCCCTCCCCCCGGTCTATTTTTACAATTCCTCTCCCCCGTCTTTTATTAACCGGTCAAACACTCAAAGCACAAAAATGTTTTTATCCCGAGCAGCGCCATCTTGCGAGAGGCGAGCGACGGGTGGTGCCGGCAAGGGAAATGGGTGTGAGCATCACCTTGATGCTGCGTCTCTCCTCATCGGCGCCAATTGTTTTTACAGCGGCCATTTGCAGTCGGGTAACAGCGGCATAAGAGCCACTTGAGTCGTCGGAAAGGGTCGCACTCGAAATGGGAAGGAAGGACCCTGTTGTGCTCGTATAAGATGAATAAAACGCAAGCACGAGTGGGAAATGCGAGCGGTGAGCGAGGAGGGAAGTCCGAGATGATCCAATATGGCGACTAAATGGCGTGTGCAAATAGTTGGTTGATTCGAGGCTCGTTTGATAAATATCTGTAGGGCGTGGTGAATGAATGGTTTTTTGACACTCCCATCGTTAATGGTTGTTATTGGCTAAGTAGGAGTGATGTTAAAAATATATCTATGTGTAAGGTATAAAAAAATAAAAGTTGTGTCTGGTGTTGCATAATGGATTAGCGAGTGGGTGAAATGCTGGTAATAGAGATGGGCGGATTAAAATGGGAATTAAGAAAGTTTATGAATGATGACGATTAAATATTGAGATTAGTGTTTTTTTTTTAGATGTTTTGATTTTCATCGGTGTTCCTGGTTAAAAAAAATTGAAGGTATTTGGAATATCTGCAGGGTTTTGGCCATTTTTTAATTTGCACATGATTCTTCAAATGTTTTTTGAAGGTATGATGTCCACAAAAACCTGCAAATTTATTTGCTGATAAAATTGAAGAAAAAAATGGTCGGCAATTTTTTGTGTATAGATAATGTGCAAAATCTGCAGATATTTACCAGGGCAATACTAAAATTTACACAAGTTTGGTTAAACCCAGCTTTCTTTTGTGATTAAAGGCTTTTTTAAATTAACGCAGTCTTTAAAGTCTAATATTTTAAAAATAATTACGATTATTACACGTGCAAATCACATTTACACTTAATATAACACCAAATTCACATAAAATTTAAGTCATAAACATCTGTAAATTATTTCCTGTGTGTGAATTGCAGTATCCACATCCCCTTAAAGCCGAAAACGGTCAACCTTTTGATGAAATATCAACCAAAACCCGATCAAACCTGCAGGAATTCGATGCAAATACCATTAGAATTATTAAAAAACCCCATTTCCTTCCCGAAAAGTATAAAGTAGTTGTATTTTTTAAGAAACTAAATTACGGTTACTATAGAAATATCGGCAATTTTAACCGATAGCGAGTTATGCATTTTTTATTTGTATTGGATTTTGTGTTTTTCCTGTAATGCTCTTGCGTGATGAATGCGCTTGGGTTATGCAAATAGGTCTCAGCTGTGTTGACACACTAATCTGTGTGCAGGAGAAAATTGCCTAACGATGATAATCTTACGATATTATGTGTTTTCAACTGCTTTAAATCATAATTCCCGTAATTTTTTTTCTTCCGACCGTTTTTTCCAATAATTTTCATCCATCCGCGTCGAAATCCGCGTCGAGCGAAATATCAAAAATGGAGGCGCGGAGGGGAGCAAAGACGCCAACGCGCGTTCTTGATTTTCGAGCGTTCGGTGTCTGATCCCGTGTGTAAACGTTCAAGGTGTTGATTAAGTCGGAAGGTTCATTTAAACGAACAAGACGGATGGGAATTTGACTTATTGTGCATGCACACAAATTATAGATGAAGCGAGATTAAAGATGAAATTTGGTCTCGACTCGACTGTATGAGTGTGTCTGTGTGCACTGCAGTGCAGCCGAGTCGCGTATACACCACCTGTCAGCAACAGAAGCTATTTTTTACTCTTCTGACTACACCACCCCACTCTTTTAATGGTGTTTTACATCATACTATTAGCCAGGTGTGATACACGCATGAAAAAAATAAACAAGTGCGCGTGGGGCGCGTTTACACAATCAAACAGACATAAATTTCACGTTTTGCCATGTTGTGTTTATAAAAATTACACCTTACTTTAAAAATGGGAGGGAAAGGGGTGGGATGAAGGATATTTTGAGGAAGGAAATTGGTTTTGAGGTGTCAATTTTGCATGAATTATTTGATTGTTTTTGCAATGTTGCAATTTGTTGCTATAATAATTTGTGTTTGAATTTGTGTGTGGGGAGAGGAAATTTTGCATCATACCAAGAAGTGAAAACCGGAAGTGAAAATTGAGTTTTTAGTAAAAACTACAATATATTTTCCACCAAATAATAATTTATTAGAGGAATGACATCAGGAACAATAAAATAAAAAAAAATAAAAATAAAATTCCACAAGTGACATATCGAAATTCCTTCCAAACCTCTCTATCCAAAAACCACCACTATCGGAATGCCCCACCAGCAAAGCGTCAGATTGAAAAATGAAAAAAAAATAACTTTATAGTATATATTTACTCACGTGCACAAATCCACAGAACTTAACCAACAAGCATCGTCCAGCCACGACGCATAGCGACGTAGAAAACCACGAAGCACGAAAATATCCAACACGGGGGTTGCAAACAAGGGGCAAAGACTTCGACCCATGTCCGGTATCCACATAGCAACACGCTAGCAGCCTCTCCGGAACGATCTCTCGGAGAGGCTGAAGCTGCGTCCGTGACGACGGCATCGGCGTCTCCTTCCTCCGAGAAGTGGAGGATGCGAGCGCGAGCGGAGAAGGGAATGGCCGTCGACTCATGAAGTTTTAATATAAAATATTATTTGGTGTTTACCCTGGCGAAGTAATTGCCATGAGAGAGAGGCGAAACAATCAAGTGGAAATGTGGCTGGTGATGGTGGGTGGGTGGCGGAGGTTGCGAGTGGCGGTGGTGGCCCCCGACTAATATCCAAATACAATCTACTGAGATGGAACTTAATTTGATCATGGCTACATAATAAGGGGATCCCCGGACCCAATCTATGTAAGTGCATGTACTCATGAAAATGATAGCTGCACGCGCGCGCACACGCCGGGTTCACCAAATTAAAAAGAAAAAAAAATTGGACCGTTTTGATAAAAAAATAAAAAAAAAAATAAAAAAGTATAACGAGGGAGGTGTTGAAGAGAGAGATAGAAAAGGAGATAGAGATAACGGAGTTGGGGGTATATGTCTGTATGTATGTGTATATACACACAGCGACGATTAAAGAGAAATACACGGAATTAATATTATATGCGGTCAAACCTTGCAAAGTTTTATTCCTCAAGACAGCGAGGAGAAGTTCGGGATTGGGCACGTCCGACTGGGTGGCCAGGTGCGCGTGGTGGTGGTGGAGATGATGCGGGTGGTGGCCGACCGTGGTCGCCGTGCTCATGGCGGGTCGAGGATCGGGGAAGCCGAGCTGATGCCGCCGACGCGGCAACCCCGCCTCGCCGTCGCCGGCTGATGCCGCGCTGTTCGCCGTCGCTGATGGCCGGCCGCCGCCTCCTCCCTTATTCCGCCGTCTTCCCAGTTTTAATTTGGCTAAGTGCTCGCCCTGTTGCCTTGCCAATAAAAAGCCTCATGTCACAGCTCGGGCACCGAGTCGTTCTTCAATTTGTGGTCATTGCAAAGGTACCACGTGACCCTCCCTCCCCCCTCCCCC
>JAQFZO010000278.1:0-29320 GCA_034695885.1 Geophilus flavus
ATGAGCGGTGGCGGCCATATTGTTTTGGTCGTTCTTCATTTTATTAAATGCCAACCGGTCGCACCCGGTTACCAATTTTATATAGGATTTAGTGAATCTGCACTAACTTGTAAATCCCATCCATCCCCAACTGGACGAGAACGGGTAGGATCGAGTAGGATTCAGGGTCGCGCTGGTCTGGTATAGATTACCAACCAATAACACCGTCTTGCGCGTAAATTGCATACTAAATAATTTATTTATCTTGAGATTTATTATTATTCAATAAATGTTTAATGTGTAAATACAATGCATATTATATCCCTGCAGATCAAAAATAATTAATTCATTAAAGACATGTATTCAATTTCGAAAGAATGCAAAAACGAAAATTATATAAACTACACAACCTTTTTCAACGCTATAAAAATTTTAAAATGCATTCCAGCAAAATGTAAGGCAAAAACCGGATTTACAAACAAGTTTATATAACAAGTATTTCGCAATTGTACTATTACAGCTTGCAAAACATTTTTAAAGTTTAAAAATACAGCTTCAGGAAAAAGATAACCTAATTAAAAACGTTCAGTTTTAAGAATTAGCTAACTTCCTTCCTGCTTTGTACGAAACAAATATTTCCAAGTATAAGTAGTAACCCCTAAGTAAAGGTATTTAATTATTCAAAAAATACACAATTCTGAAAAATATTCTGCATAGCAACAGTGATGTAAATATATATATCAAATATATTTAATCCTTAGAACTCGGAAATTTTACGACGGCTTCGTTAATTGCGTTGGCCACATAGTCGACATTACTCGTCGTTAAACCACACATGCTAATGCGGCCGCTTCGCAACAGGTACACGTGGAATTCTTTGGTTAAATGATCCACTTGAACAGCTGGAAAAAATATTTCAAATAAATTTGCGAAAATAGAGTACGTATTAAATAATTTACGTGTTAATCCTGTGTAGCTGAACATTCCTATTTGTTTCGTTATATGGTCCCAATTTCCTGGTGTTTGGAGGGCTAAAAGTCGATCTCTTAACAATTTTCTTATCTGTATGATTCTTTCCGACATAATTTTAATAGAACCTTTCCTGCAAAATAAAGAAATGAGATTTATTATTAGTTTTCAGAGGAAAAATAATGCTCCTTACCATTCTTCGAATAAATTGGGGTTATTGAGCACCATCGATACGATTCGAGCTCCGTGGACAGGAGGATTGGAATACATGGCTCTCACGATCAATGATAATTGGGATTTAAGAGCCGGGATTAATTTCTCATCCTTCAACACAACTGTTAAATTTCCAATTCGTTCGTCTGATAAATAAAAATAAATTTATACAATTTAATTTAAATTAATAAATTCAATTTCCTTACTGTACAGTCCAAAATTTTTAGAAAACGATTGAGCGCAAATAAATTCAAATCCGCGTTTTGCGATATATCGAACGGCACTTGCATCGCGATCCAAATCGCCCGATGCAAATCCCTGATAAGCGCAGTCAAAAAATGGAAAATGATCCTTTTCCTTTTTAATTGAGAGATTAATAAAATTAATTAATACTTTTAATACAATTTTTAATATTATAATCATTTTATTACTCACTTGCATCACGTTTGCAATTTCAACCCACTCCTCCTCGGTAGGATCCATACCCGTCGGATTATGAGCACATGCATGAAGAACTATCACACTCCTTGCTGGTGCTTGCTAATTAATTAAATAATAAAATATTAAATGAAATAATTCCACAATTATAAGCTAAATATCGTACTCTTAAATCTTCCAGAAGCGCTTTCATGTTGATTTTTCGTTCAACAACATCCCAGTAGTGATACTTTCGGATATCCTTGCAACCAGCATAAGTAAATATCAAATTATGGTTTTCTAAAATAAATTATAACACAATTAAAAAATTGATATTCATATAAAAGTTAAATAAATACCCCACGTAGGATCAGAGACGTAAACGGTTTTAAAACCACAGCAATTAAGCAAAAATTCAGCTCCAACCCTGAGCGCGCCAGTTCCACTTAAGCATTGAAGCGCAATAAGCTGTTTAAAAAATGAAAAAAAATTATAATGCGCTATTAACGGCAATTATAATTAAATAGTACTTTATTGCTAATGATTAGAGGATTTTCAGGTCCTAGCAACAGTTTGGCAGCAGCAGAAGATAGCGCATCCATCCCCAGTTGGGGGAGATATTCATGATTTAGTTTATCGTCTTCAGCAATTTGTTTTTCCACTTTTCTGACAACTGGCAATACCCATGGTTTTTC
The DNA here is from genome assembly GCA_034695885.1 of Geophilus flavus. NCBI lineage: Eukaryota > Metazoa > Arthropoda > Chilopoda > Geophilomorpha > Geophilidae > Geophilus > Geophilus flavus. The sequence goes on from JAQFZO010000278.1 coordinate 2,274, forward strand.
TTCTTCGGTACGATAAGCTACGTAATGGAAAAATAATATTAACAGGAGACGATAATATCTCAAGGGCAATCGGGTCAATTAATTTTATCGGGCAAATACTGTACCTCCGACGCTCAAATTCACCTTCTTTGAATTAATATCATCTTGGTAGGCTTTGTTTACAGCAAAAACTTCTATAGGAGGACCAGCGGTGACTGATGCAAAGTGCGAGTGCATGGTTAAGTAGAGGTTAAGTAGAGGTTAGGAAAGAAATTATGAAATAAACGCGGTGATTACACCGGCCCCAGCAAAAAGAAAAAATGACGTGAGTTACTTCACGTTTGACGACGGTGGCGCTCTAGTCGCTAAGAGCGGCCTCTATACTCAAACAAGTGCTTCAACTATATCAATAGCACCAAGTGTATTTTCCTGGGGAACAAGATAATTTTATATTCTGCATTTATTTAAATATTTTAATATATATTATTAAATGAATTCAATTCATTTTGCAAATTTTTTTTACTGAAAATATATGTTTTTTGAATTACGTGAATCATGAATATTAAAAAGGCAAATTAAGATCTCAACGAGATTAACTTGTCATTTGTCAATGAAACAACCGGTAAATTAATTAAACTCATTCGATAAATTCGAGCTTTCTCTGCAGTGCCAATGTTTTGGAGTGACATTATGTGGACACGACCTTATCAAATTACAGTAACGACGCATCTAAAAATAAAAAGCTTTAAATAAGAAAAGAAACATTTTTTTATATCAAATTTTTAAAGAATTTTAGCATTTTTACAAGCACAAAAAAAATACAAAAAAATACAAAACATTTTTAAATTATATTATTAGATCAATAAGAATTATTATACACATTACAAAACAACCTTGTTAATACGATAAAATGCCATTCGAATCATTATTTAATTATTTATTTGTTTTATTTTTTACATTAAAAATTAAAATTGAATATTTCTTATTCAATCAAGTTATTATACCCTGTACCGGTAAAACCAGTTGTAAAAAAAAATGATTGATTTTTTTTCCATTTTTCTCTCGATGCAAAGAAACGAACTTGCGTGACGATGATATAAAACATTATTGAGCGAACTGCAGAGTCAATTTAAAATCTCTGCAAAAGGCGAAACGTGAAGTGCGATGATGAAGCTGCCTTATGTAAACACGATGATAACAATTCAACAGAAATCCTCTCTCGCACGCGCGTTGTGAATGTAAACGGTGTGCGTACGCGGCAATTCCGAGTGGGAAATCCACGTCGTTGCCGCTGATCCGATTTCTCTAGCACAAATTTGAGGCGGAGGCCGCTTTGGCAACGGTGGAGGATACTTAGAATTTGTCCAGTCGGGTTTTTGATGATAACGCACCAAACAGAAAACAAATATGACAAAAATTATCAGTCCAAATAACGCTGTTACGAGAATCAACGTCGGCATGTAATTATTTACTTTCTCCCTCTGATATATGACACCTGAAGTAATGACTTGACTTTAATCTTTAATCCTCAAAAAAAGCGAGAAAATCAAAGAAAAATAATCACTTACGTGGTCGGACGGTAAGAATGGCTGATTGCGAATGAGTGCCATTTCTGTTTCCCGCTAAGCACAGATAAATTCCTTCGTCTTCTTCATCTACGTTTGGTATCGTCAAGTTTTTCACGTAGACGTTCTTCTGCCATCGTGAAACTCGTGGGGTTTTCACGACTCTGTAGTCGCGTCCTTCCCACGGAAATGGAACAGTGGCTGTCTCTCCTTCTTTTAGTAATTTTAACCACTGTAAATTAAAAATTAATGTTTTTAACCTAACTTTAAAACTATTTTCCCTTAAGATCGTTAATCAAGTTTTGGCTAATCTGCGGGGAAATCCGTCTGAAAAATCCCGAAAGTTACATGAACAAAATTTCATTTACCTCATGCATTAATAAGGATAATGTAATTTACGGCGTACAAATATCATCAGAGAAAACGTGTAGAAAAATTCGCAACATTCTTCATATTTTTATTTAATAATTCACAAACGGAGAATTATTTTTAATTTACGTATCCAAGAAACTAAGGAAATGAATATAAACAATTTCCAAATAAAATATGGAAATTCAAAAATTTGGTCGAAAAATTCAATTTTTGAGCGGTCGAATCTCATAGGGCTGAGCTTAGCCCCAGGAATAGAATTTTTCAACAAAATTTTGAAATTTCCATATTTAAGCCGAGTACACACCTACTGTTTTTCACGTGAAAATTGCATAGTGAAGTGAAAAATGCACTTCACTCGTTAATTTCACTCAGCAATACACAGGTAAGATTCTTTCACTTTAAAAAATCCCATGTAAATTGAAAAAACACTTGTTTCCACTAGCATTCTGCGTGAAATCACACAATTCTTTTCACGTGAGCTGGAAAATTTAATTTCATTGAAAATTTTCTAGATGTACTGTATTTACTCAAATAGTTTCTTAGTCACATTAAAAATAACTCTTCCTGTAATAAGTCAAAAGACGGCAGCATTAGTCACTGCTCTACTGTACGATATGAATCAGCTTTAATTATTTTTTTCCCCAGACGAATGACCCGTAGGTTACGCCAATACGATCTATCATAGTAACCTGAATATCTGGAAATGTTTCACTCTTTACTCTACAATGAAATGTCGCTTCCTCCCCAATCTGCACCGTTTGATTGACTGGATATGGGTCCCTTATTTCCGGGGGAGGAGGATACAATGGCTCTTGCTCTGGAAATTAATTTCCATGTTCATTCGATTTCCTCCAATTCAAATTTCATTTACAATCAAAATACCGATAACTTCGATCGTGAATGTTACATTCGACATCCCAACACCGTTCATCGCCACGCATGTGTATTGACCACTATCGTCTTTTTTCAGATCGCTCAGTAGCAACTTGGTACCTCGCTCGTGATTTTTCCTCGCAACGATCTTATGTTTAGGTATGGGACGTTCGTTTTTCGCCCATTCGATTATCGGTTTTGGATCTCCCGTTGCATCGCAGCGAAGAATAATTTCCTCCCCGATCGGTTTAAACAAATGTCGATCTGATGGACTCGCTCTGATTTCAGGTTTTGCTATGGTAAAATAAATGATTGAAAAGAAAATCGTTAAAAAAAAACACTTCTAGTCTTTTTTCTCTCGTTTTAATTAAAAGGTCAAGCAAACCTACTTCCTTTAGGTATTGGAGTAGCTTCTTCGCTCTGTTCCCATGACGACGGGACTCGTTGTTGTTCAGAAGTAGAAACGTGTAAATAAATAGTAATTTCCGAATTACCCCCAAACCCGTCCAGAATTTGACAGATATAAGCGCCAGCATCTTCAACGACAACGTTCCTGATCTTCAATCCCCGGTTTGTCGGTCTGTATCTATCCCACACTCCAGACTGAATGCGTTCTCCATCCTTAAACCACTCGGGCACTGTCATAGCGTCTTTTTTCAGCACCACACAAGGCAACACAGTCGTTTCTCCCGCATTTATGTGTATAACTTGGCCGTCATCGTTTTTTATTCGTGGAATACCTGTCACAAAATCACTATTTTTTACTATTTATTTTTTAATCAATGAAACCAGTACTTGTAAATGATCGATTGATCAAACAATTTTCTTGTTAAGGAGAGTAAATAGTCATTTTCCCGCGCTTCTTACTCTTTTTTTTATCATTAATTCTATATGAACTTTCTTTGATCCCATTCCCTATCTCGATCGTTGAGCTCTTCCACAAATCAAAGTCCTCAAAACTCGATACAGTCGTGTAGGTGTCATTTATCACAACAGTTTGGCTTTTTTTTCTTTCGTTTTGTTTAATTTTTGTTTGCTACTTTGAGCACGTACTTGTTAACAAGTTGACGAATTATTTTCGGTTACGTCGTTAAATATTTATACTCATTTGTGAGTCTACTGTGCAAGCATAAGAATTAAATTACGTCGCTCTATCGAGCAGTGGATATTTTTGATGTATTTAAGTGAGTAAATCGTAAGATCAAAGCCACCGTCAAGAGCGGTTGCCGCTGATTCTCACTCACCTTTGTCGGCTTCCACTGTAACGATACACAAGACGAAAATTACGTTCCAAAAACCCATTAGGCTCGTGTTGACATGTATTAAGATACTAAACGATTCGATGACAAAATAAAAATCTAACTGTTACTTATTATTTTCTCACTACAAACATTTGTTGAAGCGATCACGTGCATTTCCTCCGACGCCCGTAGTGTCACTGAGCCCCTCCTCGCCGATTACGCGCCTATTACGAGACGTCGGCCAGGGACTGAGGTCGATAGAAGCGCTCCTTGCGGTGAGAGCAGTAGATGCGGTTTCGCTTATATTTATCAAAAACGTAACTACACCACCAGATATAAATAAACATTGAAAAATGTAATTAATTTATCCAGGTCTAAGCGAACGAAACCTTTTTTTCCCTTCTTATTCGATTTGTCAATATTTCAGCTGTGACAAAACGTAAAATAAACATTTTTAATTCTCTAACAGGAAAAACATCGATCCATTTTTTTTTAAAAATGTCCAAAATGTCATTTTATACAAAATTGAAAAAAAATAATATTCATTATAAAAATAAAAAGAAAATTGATTAAAGTTTTTTATAGTTTAGAAATAGAAGTGAAAAATCAAATATAAAGTAAATAAAGCAATTTTACCATCCATTTTTTATTGCCTTGTGTACGCTAAAGAAGCGCAGCACTTACACTTACTCAAATGTAAGGTGCAAGTGTGATACAAGATCATTGGTCAAAAGTCAAATCAATTGAGGCGCCAAGTCGGCGGCATCCAGGAGGCTTCTTATCACTCTCCGGGGGGCCACAAGAGAAGGAAAATGCTACTGTAGTTTCTCTACCTTCATCGCAAGATTCGCTACCGGAAATTGATTTCAGGAAGGATACAACTTTGAAAAATTTCACCCCTAATTAAAGCGTGTTTTTATGGCAGTTAAAGTGAAGGTGATGTTAATAACACATTCCTGTTGTTGACTTACAAGTTGTTTGTCACAGGGGTGCAAGTCTCGTGTGAATTAAGTGTGTTTAAGCGTGTCATCGCTCACTCATCCTCTCTTGCTGCACTTCCTCCTCTCTCATTTTTCACTCAAAACGAGCCCAGTGAGGTTTTTTTTTCTCTTCTTTTCATGTCTGATTTGTTATATTCGGTCATTTTTTCTCAGTTCTTTTAAAATTTTTTATATTTTTATTTTTTAAAAAAAAAGAAAAATTGGATCGTTGAAAACCAAAAATTTGTTGAAGCATGAAACAAGTTTTTGATTAAACTTTTTTTTTGTTGATGTTTTTCTCCTTGAAAAAATTCCGAATCTGCAAGTTATTTTATCGTGACAGGCGTTTCATGTGGAATTCAGCGTCCAGATGGCGTTTTTCTCCCGCATCCGATGGAAATCTTAAGGGGGGGAATCAATAAACGGAGACAACACTCCATTCTCTACACCGTGGCAACCGTCGTCTTGGCGACAACGTCATCCTCGAGAACTCAAGTTAATGTCATCAACAGGTGAGATATTAATTCCACCTTCGTCACTGGGCCTTCAATCCACCTTTTGTCGAAAAATACCGTGCCTCGAGCGTCCGATCAGAGCGAAGCAACGATGACGAGACTCCGCTGTCATGATAAATATCAACCCCCACGGGGAGGGAAAAGATAGGGAGGGGCAGAGAAGATGGAGATGGGTTGGAGGGGGCCATTAACATGTCTCCAGACTCAGACGACACAACTCAAAATGACAAGGCGTTCAGTTTGTCACCCGAAGGCACCCAGTTTTTAGTTATCAGTTTTGTTTTCGAAACTCCATCTGCCGCAATCTACCTTCCCCTCCCCTTTCTTCTTTCTGGCATTCGAATCGATAAGGAATTCGAGTGGATTTAGTTGTCACTGATCATCGCCTAATTATCTTCATCTTCACCACTCCATTTTCCCCCGTGAATTCGTCTCTTCCGTTACCATTTCTGCACCATCATCCGTTTTGCTTCCGCTTTTTTTTAAATTTTAATTTCTGGGGGTTTGTGTGTAAGCGGGAATCGGGTGTCGATGTCTAATTCCGGAAGTTGTCACTCATAACCCAACATCCCGCGGTCGAATGCAGCCTTCATCACATGATAGATGAGTTCCAAAACATTGATGTTTGGCTCGTAGCCATGACGTCGCAAGTTCTGACCTCGAGTCTCGTCTTACAACTCATCTTCTCTGATGGAACGAGCAGTAAGTCAAATAAAGGACAATTTGAATACATAATGACTGGATATCTAATTATTCAAATATTTTTCTCCCTTCTTTAATAAATGACGTATATAAAAAAAGCAAGTCGATTTTTTCTCCCTTTTCTCCCTATTGCTTCCACCGTCACGTGATGCAGTAAATTAAGTTCTGCGGTTGAATCAAATCTCATTTGATTGATCTGCGTTGATGAGTCAATATTGTTGTGCAAGAGTTAAATCCGAAATTATGCCTTTGGCGCTGAGGAGAGGCACGCGCGTGTCTCCCAAAGGGTGGTGCGTGATCGATACCTCGCGACGTTTCGTGTTGCGAGTGGGGAATATGGGGCGGAGAGAACGCAACCGATTCGACTCTAACTCAGTCCACCTGTAGCCGACCGCAATCACCTGAGCACACGGCATTCAAATGGAAATGAGTCAGCCGAGCCAAAAACTCCCCTCCTCCCCCTTCTCTTTCCCGGCACTCTTGTGGAGGAAAGGATCCCTCCTCTCCTGCCCCCTTGTCACGTGCTTTTTAGTTTGATTTATCGACATTGTCACGCTGCACGCTCCAACTGTGTATATATGCGTGGCTTCTTGTCGGAGATTTGTCTCTGGTGTTGCTTTGTGACACGCATTCCTAGACGCCTGTTTGCTTCGTGTTGCTTCTTATTTCCTTCGAGAGTCGTGCATGATCCAGTGCATGCCGCGATTGGAACTCAATTGAATTTTCTCGTGCATAATTCATATATTACTCCGCTCTTGCCCTCACCTTGTGCACTTTTATTTTTCTATTTTTTTATTCTTTCCAGACAATGTGAATCGATCATAGCGAACTAGGGTTTGCACGTTTTCCAATGCTCGCTGCTACTTGTTTTCCAATAAGATTAGTATTCGCTCATCCCAGTCTTTGAATAATTAATGCGGACTTTGTAAGTAAATCCATGTTCTCTGTACCATTTCCCCCTCACTCCCCTCCGGCATTGCGCGTCTATTTCTACTCCTCCTCCTCCCACCTCGTCTTCCCAGGTGTCGTGTTCCAATTGGTCATCCATTAACAGATGGAGTTATTAAATATGCAATCGTTTTTGTGTAGTCATGGAAACCCGGTGCGGGTCGAATCAATCAAACGCTCGAAATCTGCAACAGGTTCATCGACCCATTTGTACACTTAGCATCCGACTTGGTCGTCGTCATGACAATGGGATGAGGGTGCGCGTCCAGGTGGAAGTAATATCAAAAGCATTCTGCCCCTCCCTCCCCCTTCTTACACCCCGTATTATTTATTAATTTAGATTTAAGGGGAATTAGAGTCGGCGTCTGGGAATCATTGATATGTCCACGTGCGCCAGTTTGATGCCAGTAGCTAAAAATTGAATTTGTCCCTAGACGAATATTATCAGCAAATTGAAGTTAATTTGAAGGATGATGGAATGAGAGGGATATACGCTATAGTTTAGAAATTATCCGGCTCAATGAGTAGCTACATAATTGATAATACCGTGGATACTTAACTTATTTTCAAAGGTTTTAGAACTGCACGTTATCGCGGCCGTAAAACTTTGTAGCTTTAAAAAAGGAAAAAAGGGAATTAAAGGGAGGAAAAACTAAGTAACCATGAAATAGAGTTAAATCATGAGAACTTAAAGCCCAACTATCCGTGCTGTTAATCAGAAGAAAGAGTCGATGGAACGTTTTAATCGGTTTATAGTGCGTCTTAAGTGCAAGCGTCGAGACAGCAGTCACCGTAAATGAAGAGAATCATTTGATTAAAAGTGATGCGATGCGCACTTCTGGCACTGATCAACGCAGGTAAACACCTCGCGGCAAGCAAAATAATCGATTTTGTTTATTTTCAACAAATTAATAAGGATTAAGTGCATAATCGAAATAATACGCTATTCCGATGCCAACCATGTTTTTAATTTGTTTATGGATCTTGTTTCCTTAAGGGAGGAGACGGGAATGGAATGGAAGGAAAGGGAATGAAGAAAAAAAAAATCGAAAGTATCCGCTACAATGGATGGAAGTTTCCTTTTCCTAGAGATTTTCTCATCGGAGATTCAAGCATATTTCATCTCTTAATCGCAAATTTAAAAAAATGAACGTCTCGAAATTGCAAAAACGCGTTGCTAGGTAACTGCATCCACACACAAGCGATGTTTCCTTTACCATCTCAGCTTACTCGTTCTTGCGGATGAACGTTAAGAGAGAAAGAAGTTAGGAGGAAAATTAATGTACCTGTAAGCACTAAGCACGAAAATACGATCACTGCGTTGTCTTGGAGATAGAGAAGCAATTTCTGATGACAATTCTATTTCATTAATAAGACTCTCGACTGTCCGCACTGATTTTTATGGGTAAATGCGCTCGCTATAACCGTCACATGTCGGATAAACATGTTTTCTTTACGTCTTTTCTCATTTTTTTTCACCCTTAATGTTGTTTTTAGCTTGAAAAATGAAACTCTGGGGTTTCTAAGTATTTTTTTAGGTGCAAGTAAACGAGAAGTTGGAAATTCTCTCGTCAGGTCGCGGTTTTTGATGGGGAATAAAAGCGTGGGAGGAAAGACATGTGGGCAGAATTTTCTTAAAATAATTAATTATTTCCATCCCATACCAAAGAGTAACAGTAGCACGACGGTTATTGCGACCACAGGTAGAGTCTGATGGAGAAAAGTCTAACTTCTCTTGTAAAACCAAGCAAAGCGGATCATCTGGCCACAACTCACGTCCAAACTTTTATTGCCACAACAAAAGGTTATAAAAATAAATAAAGAGGTTTAGAGGCTTCTATGCAAACTTTAAAATAAACACGAGTTTAAATTAAAACAAACAAAATTAGCAATGCGGCAATGCCTAACCAGAGGCGGCTTTGGATAAGGTAAATATGGGCGGCGGCTACCCACACTCACAAGAGGAGAGTAATGTGTCGGTAAGGTATTCAAACTTTGCTATCAGTGGTAAGTTTATGTAATACCAGCTATAAATCTAGTTAAGCCTTTTTTTGTTAAGGAAATGGGTGGATAATCCATTAAACCTGATGTTTTTTTAACCTATAAATTTTATCGTTCGCATCAAAACTACTATAAAACCGACTTGATAAGACTTAAGTTGTTTTTCTTAAGGTTGAAGTGGGGGGAATATATATCTTATATAAAAAGTTTTACTCACACTTGTTGTTTGATTCTTGTCGGCGACCTCACTTTAAGATGATAACAAGTATGAAGCCGATTTAATCATTTTTATCTTTGTCGGTATTGTGGTCCAATTTTCCTTTGTGATTCAATTTAAAATAGTTTGTTGTTAATAGTCCAATAATAATTCTGAAAAAATTAAATTATTTGTATTCATATTCATATTGAGGTTTATTACTGTGTAAACTTTACCTTGAGAAAAAAAGAAATGCCTCTTGACAATTGAAAACTTTCTGCATCAGAAAACAAAATTTTAAATTGATGTATAAACTCTTTTTACAGGTAAATAGTTCTTGGAATATGACGATTGTCATAAAAGCAACATGAAAAAAAATTGCCTCTTCGTTCTCAGGAAATTAACTGATCTTAACATGAATTTTTGTCAGGTAGAAAACATTTTCCACATGTTTATATTTATTGATTCCGCATTTCTTTGAATACGATAGGCGCAAGAAATATTGATCTCCAAGTCATTTTTTTGTGCGAATAGTAATTAAGTCACAAATCCGACAGAAAGTTTTAATAAATTAAATAAAATATTTTTTGTAGATATATCACAAGACTTCTGTAGTTGACAAGGTATTTTGGGTGTGAGTCATCAACGAGAACGCATAGTAGTCGAGTTTGCGTTCTATTCTAAGAAATGCAGAATGGTATTACTATTAAGGATGTCTACAACGTCCCAAAAATTGACATTGAGTTAAGAAATTTTATAGCAACAAGCGAAAGGCTTTTTACGATTTGTAAATTTTCTGTAGCATATGTGTTTAACTATATCTCTCTCTCTCTCTCTTTTAAGTTTCTTCTAGTTAAATAACTGATAGGATAAAATATTTCAATGTTTTACATCTTTAATAGCTCATGATATGACTCTTAGACTGCATATCATGGTAGAATTACACTCCGCTTCCTTACTTTAATAACATACTGACTTAAATAAAAGACTAATAAAATATAAACTGCTTTTAAGATGGACATATAAATTTCACTTGGGATCAAAAAATGATTTTCCATCTTAAGCGTCTTCTGATTCTTTTCACGGTTATAAACGTAGTGAGTAGTGACCGTAGCCAATCGTGCTGCGCATCTTCTTTTCCAAACCTAAGAAAACAACAATATTATTATTTACGAATCTTTGTTATGTATCATGTCATAAAATCAAATTAACTCAAAATGTAAAACTCAATAGCTGCATTCAATTACCATACGATTTCCCCGATTTACGAAAAATAGGTTTCAGTGACGTGTAAAAACGTCATTAAAAGTAAAACCAGGCGTTGGCTGTTGTATTTGATGACCTTTGAATGATGATATATACGTCATCGAAATCGGTTTGTCGTAAATCCAAGAAATCGACTGGTAATTGAACCTAGCTAATAAAAATTTGCAATGTCGCAAGCTTCAGTAAGTTTTATTGACTTTTTTTTATTTTTTCACCTCAGTAAGTTTTATTGACTATTTTTTAAAAATTTTTTCACGTCATTAAGCCCGTGTAAACCTCTGAGTAAAGTAAAAATTTTCAGCTCACGTGAAGTGTGTGATTTCACGCAGTGAAAAAATCTTAACTGTATACTTCTGAGTTGTCAATAATGCATTAAGTTCATTTTTTCTCTTCACTATGCAGTTTTCACGTGAAAAACAGTAGTGTGTAGTAGGCTTCATGCTTGAATTTCATTTATCAAAGTGAAAATTCTGCCATTTTTTCTTCTGAACTATAATTCATCACAAATGGAATTTCAAATTTAACTTGTAACCATTATGTGCGGAATAAGTTTTAAATTACTTTAGGAATATGAATGGAATGGATTCAAAGATCATAATAACAAATATCGTAATCCTACTTCAATTTTAAAAATTAAATCAAACATCACAATTCATATTAAATGAAAATTGTAACTAATTCATAGTCCGTAAATAAATCAAAATGCATAATAGTACATAATAGTACAAAATGTAGCAAACTTTTTTTGTTGTTGCTGTTTGTTGTACTTACCATTCAGTCCTGAAAGTTTACCAGTCTGCACTATTGCTAGCCAAATAATCTTTCCTCCCAATTGTTTGGGCTTGTTTGTTTTGCATAGCTTCGAGTTTGGGGCAATCTGTGATTCTATGACCCAAACCACCACAGTAGAAACAACCTCGCTCGTCCCCAACAAACAAATATTTTTCGTTCTCAGATTGAAGAGCTGCTAAAAACGGAGGCACCTTTTGTTTAGCTTCAATCAAAAGATGCTTCAAATCTAATAATACTGATTCATCACAAGATTTGTTAATAAATGTAGTAGCCACTCCTGTTTTTCCAGATCGACCAGTACGACCGATTCTGTGAACATAGTTCTTAATGTCTTCTGGCATATCGTAATTTATAACATGTTGAATATTTGGAAAATCCAATCCTTTGGAGGCCACATCCGTGGCTACGAGAACATCTTTTGCAAACAAGCGAAAAGCTTCGACTGCTCTCGTTCGTTCCTCTTGGTCTTTCCCGCCGTGTATGGCAACAGCTTCTACGCCTTTCAATAATAAATACTCATGAATTGCGTCAACATCTTGTTTCTTTTCCGCAAATATTAACACCTAAAATGTACATTAAATTAAAACATTAAAATTCCTACTAAAATAATGATTACTTACCGGTGGCGCCGTCTTTTGTAAGCATTCGAGTAAGTACACAATTTTAGCTTCCTGTTTCACGTAATCTACTTCCTGGATGACATCCAAACTCGCGGCTCCGGCTCGTCCAACGTTGACGGTAACGGGTTTGACAAGCGCACTCCTGGCAAAATTCTGAATCTTTTTCGGCATGGTGGCTGAAAACAGGAGCGTTTGTCTTTGCCCCTACAATTTAAAAAAAAAATCAATAAAAATTAAATTTTTTAACAAAATGTCAAGACTTACTTTAAAAAAGGAAAATATTGTTCTGACATCTTCTTCGAAACCCATGTCAATCATGCGATCGGCTTCGTCCAAACACAAATAACGGCAGATGTCTAGCGTGATCATCTTCTTATTCAGCATGTCCATGAGTCGGCCAGGGGTGGCGACCATGATATGGCATCCTCTGCAACGCGACACACTCGTTAAAGTCTGACACCCATTAACGCGCAAAATGATTGATGAACCCTCCCCAACAAATCGAAATTCCCAGATCCAATCTCGAGCAAAGCAAACGCTTCCATACACACCTGCGCATCAAGTCCAATTGAGACTTCACCGCCGTGCCTCCGATGCACAAACAAGATCTTATCTCCGGCAATCCTCCGATGTCGTAAACACATTGGCAAAAGTAACGGATGATCTCGTACGTTTGCTTGGCCAATTCTCGCTATTTAAATTAAAGAAAAAAAATACAATAAATAAAAAAAAAAACGTTAGACAAAACTAAATGATGAATGCGACGACAACTCACTGAAGGACACACGATGAGACCGTAAGGCCCTTCATGATTGATGAAGGGCAGTTTTTTTTCCTGTTCTAGACAAAACATGAGAAGTGGGAGAACGAACACCAGCGTTTTCCCGGAGCCAGTAAATGCAATTCCGATCATGTCGCGACCAGATAAACTAAAAATAAAAAATAAAAACAATATTTAAAAAAAAATTATGTTTAATTCTTTTTAATTAAAAAAAATAATAATAAATAAATAAAAAAATAATAAAAAAAAAACTTACACTGCAGGCAGGCCCTGAATTTGAATAGGAGTAGGCTGAACGATCCCCTTCTTTCTCAACCCATTGATAATAGAACGCGGAAACTTCATGGCCTAAAACAAACATTAAAACACATTTCAGACCCTTATCACACACACGATTCCCCACATTCCCTAATTAATGCACCTCTCTCAATCTCAATAAACTCCCTCCCCTTTTTTCGACTCAATCAGAATCCGGTTAATTGCACCATCCTGACAGGTGAAAGCAGGGGCGAATTCTCATTAGACCTAAACCCCCTAGTTTGTCGAAAGCAAACACTTCACCTTCCTTCTCTCCCTCCCTCCATTCCCATCTTTTTTTTTATTTCTCCTTCCCTTTCGTTCTTTATTATTATCTTTATTGAAGTTACCTCGAACGAGGTGATGGGGGGCGGCACACTTTCGCCCTCGACAATGATGTGCAATCGGTCTCGGAGTCGGTCGTGTTGCGCTTCGGGCAAGGCCAAAACGGCGCGAGGAGGCCGCCATCTGAAAACGGATGAATATAAAACAAGTTGCCATAGGAACCAGGCCAGTTGCGGTTTACCCTGTCTTGATGGAGATCTCGTATTGGATACCCTTCGCCAATTCGGCCACGCCCATCAAAGCTGTCAAAAATATCATCGTCCAGTTAAACTCTCGAAGCAACAAATTTATCAATTTTTTTTTTTTTTTTAAATTTTTGGATTTTACATTTTAATAAATAAATTAAATTAAATTTATTTTAATATTATCCATTTATTTATACCTCTCTTTTCGGCCACGCTTTCTAAAATCTTTTCTTCTTCTTTCAGTTGTTTCTCCCTCGCACTCTCCTTCCTTGCTTCTGCCTTTTTCTTCAACTCGTTATGTTGATCCAAGAGACTGACATTCGACCTTCGTCCGACCAAGAACTCGTCGTCTTCCTCTTCCTCCGTTCGGTCTCCGTCACCTCCACGGTAGATGCCGGCATCGAAACCGTTTTTTCTCTCCTCGTCCGTGCGTCCGAGTGCATGCAACTGTGGAAAGGAGGGAAAAGTTTTATAGAATAGGAGAGCGAACAAAATGTTAATAATTAATTTCTTATCAAATTCGTGGATCTCGATAATTACCTGTCGCTTGCGTCTCTCCTTCAGCGGAACGTAGGGCACATAATTTTCGTCGTCCGAGTCGCTTTTCTCCTCTTCTTCTTGCCAACGATATCTCTATCGCAAAGATGAATCTCAATTAGCGAGTGGCGAGTGTCCGATGCAATTCGCATGGGTGGTGACATCATCAACACGTGACACCAACCTGTAAATGGCTGAGCGATGGCTCCCGCGAGATGTCTTATAAACATTTCATATGCATTCAAAACCCCGCAGATTTATATTTCGACAACAAACAAAACTCGCTGCCAAATCTCAGCCATTTTAACCCATTTATTCATTTTATTTATTTAGAAAAAAGAAGAGAAATAAAAAAAGGAAGGAAAATGCAGTTGTTAAACCATTGATTGAAAAAACTTGTAGAAAAGTCGAGCGAGCGAATAAAAGAAATAAAAATAATTTCTTTTCGTGTCCTAATCTCATTTATACGGAAAGAGGGAAGAGAAAGAAAGAAAGAAGAAAGAAAGAAAGTGTTGGGGGGGAAGTGTGGGGGGGTGGAAGGGTGTGAGATTTTTGTTGGCGCGCGTTCGGCAAATGAGGTGAAGTTATCTCGCACATCAAACAGCTGAGCTCGGCACATTTGGCGACATGAAAATTTCCTCCAATGATAAATGCAATCTACAAAGCGAACAAGAAATACTTTCTCTTTCTTTTTTTTTTTTTTTTTTAATACTTCTTTTTCTTTAGGCTCGTCGATCCCCGGAGGACAAATGCAAATACGACGCAATGAATAATAAAGTCCTGGCTTTGCTCTGGATGAATGATTATTGGCTGGAGCACGAGGGCGACGCGCCCTCACTTGTGATTCGCCAGACTCGCGAAACGCGCGCGCGCGCCCAATTTTACACCCTTCTTCGCCACCCCGCCACCCACACCCTCCTCCTGCGAGCGTCTTCCCAGATAATTTGGTGCGGGCGAGTCAATTTGACTTGAGCACACATTGGTCGCTAGTCAATCAGTTCGCTGTGCCTTCTTTGCTTGAATTATGCAAAACAGCACAAGGTGGTTTCAATCAATTTAAAAGTTAAACAGACACTCGACAGCGAAATAACAAAGAAGCCAAAGAGTGTGTGTGGGGGTAGGGAGGAGGGGGCGATATACCACCACTACTACTATACACCTTCCCTTCCCCCACCTCCATACTCTTCGATTCGAGTGAGGGGGCGGACGAGGTGGCAGAACGCAACGAACGCCATCTGTCCTAATAGGGTCTGATGCGTCATAGTGGCATAATGCACAAATTCACCCTCTCGCTCTCTTCTCTTGCACAGTGATAGATGATGGAGGGTAAGGGGGCTGCAATTTGCTTTGCTGCTTGCACCACTACATTATTTTTGCTGGGGGCGTCACCTTCTCGCATTCGAAGAGGCCAATTATCGAAGTCCGGGTTCAATTTTCATTGAGAGTCTTCGGCCTCAATTATACCCTCCCCCCACATCGTCAATTTTTTTTTTTACTCCTATACTATACCCCCTCGACTTCCACTCCCACCACCCGCAGCGTAACATTTAAACACGTGACTCAAGTTCTGGTGATTTAAATTTTTCAAAACAATGGTTTTGATTTATAGTGTGTTTTTTGAAGTTCAATAAGCAAATAAATGAATGTTATAAATTTGTGATTTCACGGCACACCCTTCATTAAACATTCGTGTATGTAGATTAATAGGTGAAGGCAGTGTTGACATGCGTACGTGTGGTGTGATTTTAGAGCGTGAAATTCAATTTTTTAAATGATGTTTTATGGTTGTGATAATAGGGAAGAGACTTACCTTCTCTTTTGGCTGCGGTTCGGACTCGGCTTTTCGTTTTTCGGCTTCTAAACTCATGATTTAAGACCGCTTTCTTCACGTTTCTAAACGTTGTGGGACGCCATTTTGTTTGTTTGCAGAATTTATGCGCTACCTAGTGGCGAAATGAGAAAATAAAATAAAAAATTGTTTTGATAAACCGAACAGAGAGGGCGCCAATGGAGAATGGCGCCTCGAGCAAAAGCGCGGACCGAGACGCCGAAGCCGACGCGAAAGCAGCAAAAAAAGGTAAGCAAGGCGACGAAATTTCATCAATAAATGAAGAAAACGCATCTCTTATTGAACGTTTGTATATTTTAGTTGCATTCCACATTTTTATACTTTATACCGAGAAAAGTGTGACGTGTTATCGCCGCCCGAGCTGCCGATTAGTAAGTACAAAATCCAGCGTTCCATTGGAATTTCTTTCGCGAGCGTGCAGACGATACTCCTCCCACACCTCAAACTCATTTTTACACACATTATTTATGAAAAATCAATCAAAATCTACCGGAATTTTGCATTTTTCAAATTTTAAAATCATTAAAGAAAAAAATTATTAAAAAACTCTTTAAAAAAGTGAGGAAAAAACACGAGCAAAAACGACTTTCATCATCCGAACAAATTTATTATTTAACAAAAGAAATTACATCTCAATTTTTGATAAGTGGATAAAATAGAAAAACGTTTTTCCGGTTTCCCCCTTCTTCTATTTCTTCTTTCTTTTTTCCTTTTTGTTTTATTATTTTCCATTACAGGGCACATGCACTTTGGTTTAGGCGCATGCTCAGTGGCCATTTGAACCCTGTTTCATTTGGGTGTTGGTGCCGGAGGTGCGCATAAATCTCCCAAATAGCAGAGAAAAAGGGAATGGGTCTTGATTTAGACATGGATTTTAGTCAGTTGGTGTGTGTCTGTGGGAGGGGAGTGCAAGTGGTCCCCCGACGCACGCGCTCGACAATTCAGAAATATGATGGCCGCCGCTCAGCCTCATTTATTACAACACGTTTTAAGGAAATTACTCGCCGACCCTCATCTCCGCAAATGACGACTTACTTCAATCCACAAAAAGCACACGGCCCACTATTCCTTACCCTTTTTACAACACACCTGTCTTGCCTTTTGATGCGACTATGCGCAAATCTGATTAATTTTGCTGCTCGCTTTTATATTATAAAATCACAAACCTCAAATGTCAATGCGAATGGCGAATTTTAGTTAAATCTGGTTTCCCGTCCAGTTTTTTCGCGTTAAAAATATACAATAGGGTTATTTTAGGAAAATAGCAGTCGAGTGTTGAATCGTTTTAGGATCGCGAGCGTTTGTTAGAAAAAGGAAAAAAAAAGGGAGAGAAAAAGAAGAGGAATTCGTGATAAATTTAATCTTTAATGCCGCACTCGATGAATCGGAATTGATTTCTCATTCCATCATTGGACAATAGGCCTAAATTTAATTTATCCATTACATTGCTGTTTCACAATATCGCTCTAGATTGTAATCGATTTTTTTATCTTTTATTTTTGAATGTACGTTTGTGGAATTCATTATACCGATTTAAAAACGAAAAAAAATGTGTACCGTATAGATTTCAATTATATATATATATATTTTTTTTTAAATAATAAAAGTTTTGAAAATTTGATTGTAATTTTTGTGGTTATTAATTCAAACATTTTAGTTCCGGTATATTGCGGTTAAAGGCGTAATAATTTAAGAATGTCAATTAGTGATGGAGCTCAGTATATGATGTTATCGATTCTTCTTTCATGTTCAATTTTCCGTAATATTATTCGCGAGTTTTGGTATACCGCAGAATGGTGTCGTTTTTATTTTCCCTTTTTAGAGCTGGAAAAAGACGAAAGAAAACAATAAAAGTGTTGCATGCATTTGCATAAATACGAACTCGTGTTGTGCTCATCCTCGAGGGACGAGTTAGAGAAAAAATTAAAAAAGATTTTTATGAAAACTGCATTCACTAACTTAAAACTGGATTATTTTTAATTCGCGCGCACCGCGATTTGGGGACGAATACGTACGGATTAGAAAACAAAGTTTTCTAACTGAATCTTTTATACTAACCGTTTCCATTAGGACTTGTATTATTTGGTAATGAGAATTTGGGTGTGGTTGCATTTATGTTGATTTCCTTCGACTCTAAACACGTATAATCGCAACGTTAAATGACATATTAATATTTTTTTTTTTTATAAATTCCTAGTTATTACACGTTGGAATTTTTACTGTAATATTTTTCTAAGGCGTTGGGAATAAATGGAAAATGAAATCAGATAAATTTTTAAGGGAATGAATTAGTTTTGCCTTTTGGGCGATTGGAAATTGCTCGAAATGAAAGTGGAACGTGTTTAGAAAACCTTTACGAATGTTTTTCTATAGTACGGTTATGTTTTGTTTTCGTTTTCGGATCAATATGACGAACTATCGCACTTTGGCTTATTTCGATCTGTTTGGCAAAAACAAATTTGCTGTTTTTGCCAAGTGATTAGTCAAATGCATTGCGTCGAAGGTAAAGTGCAATTAATACTGTATTTTTCTGAAAGCGTTGTTGTTCTGTTGGAAAAATGCACACGATATAAAAGGCCCCTGCCTTACTAATTAATTAGCACTTTTGTAAATAACGATATTATAACTGAATAAATTATATTAGAAATATTATAAAAGTGTCGACTAGGCAGAAATGTGTGAAATTCCCAACACGCAGCCATTTATTTCATCCGAAAATTACTCATCTTACTACATTTTTGTTAGAAAAAACGAGGAAAATAAACTCAAATCTTTGTTCGCATAAGAGAATTAATATAAACAACAAAAAAATGTCGCGCTTAGTTTAATGTTTAGCAATTTAAACCAAAAGAAATACGATAAAGTTACATGAATCTCGATAAATTACTGTCATTCACACCCCTTTTACATCTTAAGTTCGCATTCATTAGTTGCTATTCACATATAAAGTATAGTCGCAATGTGTGAAACACATGTTCAGCCGTTTTTTGAGGCCGAGTTTTATCCAGCAGCGTTAGTGTTGGGAATATTTCCGTTCCGGTCGCAAAAAATGCTGTCAAATCTGAAGTGTTTGCACGAGTAAGTACCGCTCAAAATTCACGACTTAATGCACAAACCTCCATTTGACACGAACAAGTGTCAGGCTGTTCAATAATTAATAAAATTCACAGCGTTTTAAGATTCGCAGTTTGTTCCGGGCATTAAAAGTATTAAAATTTATTATTTAATTAGCTTAATTAGTGGTCAATTGTGTAAAAACTGTTTTGTTGGATACACTTTAACAAAACGCTAACAATTCATTACATTCCACACGGAAATTACTTTTTATTTTCATGTTTTAAAAAACAATTGAGCTGTCAATATAGTGAAATTACATAAAAATTAGAAACTGATTTTATTTTCTGCTTTATACCTGATATCGCAGAAATGATTCTGCGCAATTTATTTCTCGCAAACTAGGTGTAAAAATTGACAGCCCTAAGGCGCCGATTTTGCTCCGATGTGGTTGTTGAGTACCGTAAATTCCGTATTAAGAGAGACATAAAGCGCTTTATCAGATGAAATTGTATGTTTTGTAAATGTATTTAGTTTTAAAAGGAATGAAATTTGGATGAACGTTTAAAACTCGTGACTGCTTAATTTTTAATCCGAACATTATCAATTCATTTTTATTTTACCCAGAGCTCAAAGCCGTCACAGCACACAAAACATGGGTCTGGGAGAAAAAAATAATAGAAAATAGCAATAAAAAATAAAAATTACTCGATAGACGTTTTCACGCACATTAAATTTTCATGTAAATTACGTACACAGAATTTAAAATTTCGTACTGCATGCAAATGACGTAATTGAAAGTTTTGCGTCAGAAATAAAGGGCAGACCTAATAACGGGGGGATGAAAAATGGCACAAATTTCATTGTCTAATTAAAGCAGTGAAGGGGCAAAAAACGTGATTAAAAATTTAAAAGTTTAACTATTTTATAAATATAAAACCGAGTTAATTTTATCACGGGTGCTTACAACTTTTTCTAATAGATTCATCCAGTTTTATTACGGTATTGTTTCTTCAAAAGAACAAATTATAAAAAATTTAGAAAAAAAATTTCTTTCTAAACTGCGTATTTACCAAAAATTTATTATTTTTTTTTCTTTTTAGGACATTTTAGAAAGATAGTTTTCCAATTTTTTAAAAACTTGATTTATACTGTAAATAATACAAAGAATCACAAGTGAGTAAGAGAAAACTGTTTCATAGGCAAATGATTTGGCATAGTTGATAATCAATGTGAGAATGAGAACCTTTCGCGTCTATACTTTTATTATTACGTCTTAAAAAATAAATATAAAATTTATAGCAAATCATTCGATACAGTAAGAAAAAGTGTTATTAAACCATACGGCACTTAATTTCGGGTAATTTCTACCAAGATTGTAGTAATAAAACGGATCACTTTGTTCATTTTTCTTAACGTTTATTTCTATCGTTTATCGAGTGATTTTCTTGTTTTCTGCCCACACCCTTTTCTTATCCCCCGCGTTCCATTAATGGCGTCGAGTCGTAAAACAAAATTGCAACTAATTCCGAACAAGGAATTGATCGAGCCACAATGGATTGCTGATGGACGCCACAAATCGAGAACGAGAACGCGCGCGTTTCACACCATGGCACCCCAGAGTAGCCGCCGGCAAATGAAACGCCGCCGGCCCCACAAGCCCGAAGGGCCGATGGATGAACGCCATTGGCTGAGAAATGAAGGCGAGTTTCGCATTCATTTGATTGCAACGTGGACCCCTTTGATCCGTTTGATGGGCCCCAATGTGCCCTCCAAGCAAAGGAAAAGAAAAAAAAATCAAATGGACGGCAATGCAATACAACCAAACGAGCAAAGTGCAGTCAAACAAGAACAAACATTTAATCCAGTCATGATGCAACTCAAACCTTCAATCATTCCGTACCGAACTTCACCCACATCCACCCCCTTTACATCCCTACATCCCTCCCTCCCTCCCTCCCTCGATCGCAAACCAACATTTCCATCATACATTTTCCGCTCCCTGCTCTACTCCAACATCAACCAAAAAAGGCAAACAAAACGAATAAAAAAAATGGCCTCTACTGTGCATTCGATTAATTCAAAAGCGACCCTTGCCTTTGGGCTTCACTGCATCTCTAGAGGCCTCTTCCTCTACCGCCTTCCCCTCCCCCTCGGTCCCATAAACCCCCGCTTTCCTACAGTACTCATATTTTTCATGGAATACTATTCTTTTTTTTTCCCCTTCCCTGGTTCGGGTCCCGGCCTCTACCATCATATTTGCATACGAGAAAGGTGAGAAGGGGGTGCAAGTGCAGAACGGGATGGTGGCTTGCATTTGTCTCAACGGACACTCCAACCAGATTTGCATGCCACACCGAACGCTCATATTTCTCACGGACCCTCTACTTCTTCCCCGCCGGCCGTGTGATTTATGAGTTGGCATAAAATGACACTGTCGTTCTGGTCCAGTGGCCTCGACGCCCGCTTCAAAACTCCCTTTCGTTTTCTGCTTCGGGGTTTCTTTTGCTCCACCTCCCGTTTTACATATTTTTTTTCTACTTCTGCTTTGGTTTTATTTTTTATTTTTTTTTATTTTTCTCTCTGTCTCTCGCTTTTGACTTTTTTCCTCTTGTTTTTATATATTTTAAGTATATGGGTGCGGGACGTGTTCGGGAGATGCCCCGAGTATATATACCTGGTCGAGGTCCCCACGGCTCCATCAAAGTGTCGGCTCCGTCTTGGAGCCAAATTGTTCCAAGGCCCATAAGGTGATGGCAATTGGGAGGACGCTGGTCATTGAGCGGGCAGTAAACAGACAGGATAAAACGGGCAATTGACTTGCTAGAAAGAAGTAGAAATGTCGCAGAAATAGCGAGTTTAGGCGCATGCGCACCAAAGTCAGTCAGTCCCTAGAGGGATCATTATAGCCTGAGGACGAGTATTTAATGAAGAGATGGGTGGTAGGGTTGGGTTGCGTTGGGTGAGGGGTTGTTTTCTCCCATCCTTCCATCCTCATCTATCCCTTGCCAATGTTTACCCTTCGGCCATGTTTATGCGTTGCTGTCGGAAGTCGAGGGCGAGAGATGAGGCCTGAGGGAACCCGGGAGACGCGTTTGCCTGTCTCCCCACTAACCTTCATCTTCGTGGTCCCCTACTCACACTGTTTACACAAAGGGGGGAAAGAACGGCGAAGGGAAGGAAGGTATGGATGGGGGGAGGCGAGAGAAGTTTTCCTGACCCCATAGTTTGAAAGCAAAATTCACTAAGTCTGTGTGACAGGGAGGAGCCATCAGCATTTGATGGCGTCTCTCAGTCATGGTTAGCCCGGGACCGCGGTAAAACGACAATGCGCGTGCGCCATCGGGCTGCAGCTCCCATAAAATAGCCTTTTAGCCGCCAGTTTGCTTGATAAATAATTGAAGCAGGGGCGGCGAGCGAAGCTTGGTAAATGGCCCGTGGACGCGCGCTCGCGTTCAACCCTTTTCCCCGGGGGACGGGACCACCACCTGGCCATTGGTCGCCGAGTTAGGCAAGTGGGCTGTGGCGGACGCGTAAAAAGTGACGCCCACTCGACCGATAACGAGGGCTGGTCAGCAGTGTCCGGTCGAGCCGAACGGATCAACGGGGCGAGACGCCACCGCAACTTTGTGTCCTGTCCTCTCCCTCGTCTTCGGGGTGCTTTTAGGGTGGGCTACGCTGCAAACCAATGAATTTTCTTTCTATTTCGCCTCCGTCACATTTACATTCTTCTTACCCGGTCCATTACCCGTGGAATTTTTTTCCCTTTTCGATCGAAATTTCGACCATTTTTTCCCTTCCTTCTTTCCTTCCTCCCTTTTCTTTCTCCTCCTGTTTATATACTGTATTTTTATTAAGGTTTGCTTCTTTATACGGCTTTATCTCGTGACAGAGCGTCGTTTCATCAGAGCGTTATTCGGTATTGCATCCTCTGCCTTAATTTTAATTTGGCGCCTCATGAAAAAAACAGTGAAACGGGAATAATTCATTTGGTCGACGCCGACGCCACTTGCCATTTTCACCATCGAAGGATTATTGGTGGAAGGAGTTTTCTTTGCTAAATTGGATCAAAAGAGAGGAGAATGTGGGGCTAGGAGCGAGTTACAGAGCGAGAGCGAGAGAGAGATAGAGAGAGAGGGGTTGTGTTTGGAAGGAGGGGTGGGAGTTGAGTTTTGAAAATTTTATGCGCCATTTTTGCCGTAGGGTTAATTTGGCCCAAATTCAATCGCGAGGGCGCACGAGGTGCAAGTTAATTCTAAACTTTGAGGAAATTAAGAGTGAATAATTCAGCAGCGGGGGAGAAAGAGACGAAGTGCCTTCAAGTGTTGAAAAAAAATTAAAGCGCAGCACCCGGTACGAAAAAAGAAAGAAAAAAAAATAGCATTTAAAAATTAAAGCCAATTGCGATGGAAATTCATTAAAAGAAGGCGAAGAAGGCGAACGAAGGGGGTGTAGGGGTGTGAACGGAGGATGCGAGCGGCGCCTGTGGGCGGGAAGCCATGTCAAAACTATTAGTTTGTGAGTGGCACCCAGGAGGAGGGGGTCGCTGAATAATTCAACTGAAAATGAGTGTGAAATTTGATTTCAGAGCCCCTTTCGCTCACTCGTAATTTACACCTGATCAACCAATTAGCGAGCGACTTACAACCAGGTGTTGAGCCGGGCGCGTGCATCGCGCATCGCCATTCGCCGCCCACCCCTACCCCCTTACACCCACCTCCACCGCCCCCGCCCCTGGTTCCCGCGCGTTTATCGTCGTCGGGGCGCCTTTACGAAGCAGACCAATTCCTAAAAGTCAAATTGATCTCATACATCAACAGCTGAGGGTTGCCTGGGGACGGAGTAAGACGCCCGCGTCTCTGCTACCTGAGTTCGCGTTCCACTGATTTATCGTCTTCTCGCGCGCGAGTTGGGCGGGTGAGGGGGAGGGGGAGGGGGGTTGGAAGGGAGGAGGAGGTGAATAGGGCGAGGGACGAGTATGGTGCAAAAGCGTTGGCGAGAGATGGGTGGATTATAAGTGCAACCAATTTTACTAGCGTCCATTCCGACGACCGACCGAACCGCTTTTCAACTCTTAAAAGTTTACAAATTAATATTTTCTTTCCGCCCTCAATTTCGCGCTCCATTTTCTTGTTTGAGACGTCACGTTTCCGGCTGTCCGCTCTTCGACGCGTCATTTTCCGTTACTAGTGATGAACGCGGCGTTTCATATGTGGCCCTTATGGCTGAATGATTGGCGTAATTTGGGCGCACGTCTCTCTTCATCCATTGGGTATCGTCTTGGGACCAATGAATCTCCCTCCGGACCTCGGGGCTATATCTTAGTGTGCGTGGTAGGGATGGGTGTTTCGATTACACCCCACCCCTCCTCCTTTACTTCGTCTTTGCATCTGTTTTTCTCGTGGGATTTTTATATATTTTTTTCTTCTCTCCCTTCAATTTTTTTATTTTTTTTATTTTTTTATTTTTATGTTGACTTTAATTTTCCGCTTCATTTGAGCGCGGAATTTGTTTCCGCTTGTTTTTCTCCATCTCGAAAATAAAAATTTTCTTGTTGAAAATTCTTTTTTAACTCTTAGTACCAAAATTGTTGTTTGTAACCTCTTCCAATTTATTTTTCTTCTTTCATCATAAAACTTAACTCAGTAGACGGCTTTAATTAAAAATTTTATGAGGAGAGAAAACTTTTCCACTTTTTTTTCTTCCTCCCTTTACAGTATAACCAGAAAATAAAAATTAAAAAATTAAAAACAAAAAAAAAGAAAATTATCAAAAAAATAAAAATTAACTCGCACATATATTTTTACTTATGCGCTCATGAATTTATTTAAGAAAAAAATTAAAAATAAATTCCCAACAAAAATAAAAAAAATCAACTAATTATTCTAATTCCACACGGGGTAATAAAAACGCGTTCAGGTGGAGATGCAAACGAGAAGAACGGGTTAAAAAATATATACTAAACCAATTAAGACTCGAATTAAAGATGGCGTCATGCAGACACGATCGCAAATGAATTTGTTCCAATTTTTTTAAAATTAGATTCACTTCTATTTTGTTCCCCGAATCGAATGAACCCCGATGTCCAGCGACCGAAGGGAGGTGGTTTGGGGAGACACGTGGCTTCATCTCTTTGCCCTCATCGTTCACCTTCCCTACGTTTGAATGACAATAGACCCTGCCCAATTACTATTTATGAGCTGCTGCCAAAGAGATTAAAACATAAAACCAATTACCAAGGGTTGGAGGCAGAAGCGAGCGAATTGGATCCACCAAGTCAATTACTCACCACCACCAGATAAGAGAATTATGATTTCTTATTAGCTCCCTCCCTCAAGGGGATGCCGGTGGGAGGAGGGGCAGCCAAACACAATTAAAGAAACGTCACTCGCACTGCCTGAATAGCAAAAGGCCCAAACGAGGGTTAAAACCCACTTCTATCCCCCCACTTCGGGTTCATCCCTGCCTTCTTTCGCCACCATTTCACGCGTCTATTAGTCTCATTGGATCCCCCTTATTATTATTATTAGTGTTATTATTATTATTATTATTAGCCCTTACTTCTTGATTGACTTAGTGCCTAGGGTGTTTTTCTTGTGGGTTAATACGATACCTACGTTCGCCGTTCTTTTATATTTTCTTTTCGGGGGATTATTTTTCAAAAAGGTTTTTTATTTTTTTTATTTTTTTTAAAAAACTTTTGTTTGTCGTGTTTTAAGTTTTGTTTTGTCGCAATGGGAGAAGTTATAGTGCGGGGATTCATTTTTGTGGTTGGATTTCATTCATCGCTAACTCTAATTAGCATCCTCGCTCGCAGAGCTACGGGGCGAAATTAATACAAGGCAACGCTCAAGGTGGCGATGAGGTAGCGTTCATATATCAGGGATCAGTTTAGTATAAATGACTCGGATCAAGTGCCTTACGGACCGGTGTGACAGGCCAAGCCCGAAGGGTGGGTGTGTGGTGGTGGAGTGTGCTCGAGGGGCAGCGAAGAGAGCTCTATAGAGACATCGTGTTATTCCCTCTTTAGTTTGTTGAGCCTCTCTTTTCACTTTTTTTCTCCGTTTGTTTTTATTTTTGTTTTTATTTATTTTTTGTGTTTGTCTCTGATTTTTTTTCCTTCTTATTCTTATTTTTTTTTCCGTTTGTGATAATCGAAGAGTGTGTCGACAAATTCGACTCGTCCCTCCAATGCGCCATTTGGGTTTTTGTCGTTCCTGGCGCTGATTGTCCGCGTTGCAATTAACAAGTTGCCGACTCGGATGACTTATGGGCCCCATAGTGGCCTGGGGCGGCCCCTCGAGGCGCGGCCTCGCCGGCTCCAAATCAGGATGGATCGGCCCCTGCCTCACCGTTCATTACGCGGGGGCTGATCACTTCCTCCCTCCCCCTCCACTCCCCACTCGCGTCGTGATGGATGACACCGAGCGGGAACGCCCAGCCCCGGGCTTAGCGTCTCCTACAATCTCATCTGAGAGGGAGGATGGGGGGCAGATAGGAATCGCCAGTCGGCCATCTTTCCTTTCCTTCGTCTTTCTTATCGCGCACGAGCGTGGGCGGTGTCCCTTGGCGGCCATATTTCGACGTCTGACCCTCTCCCTCGTCTCCCTCATCCCCGCTTTGTTATTATCGACACCCGATGTTTTAACTGATATAGGCCTAATGTCGACGTCGAACAATGTAGAAGCGCAACTAGAATTTTATATATATACACGTTAAATCTTATAAAAACACTTTCTCGATGGGTTGCCGCAACCTTGCAAGCATGACCGTACGGTTTTTCCTTTGCTTCATATACACGCACGCCATGACTTTACACTTATCGATAGATGTTCGCTCTTTTTTTTAATAGAAAATTTTTAGAAAGAGGATAGAAAAAAATTCGAGTACTTTCACACTAAGGGCGGAGGTGGGGGATAGCGTGTAATTGCGCGCGCGCCACTTTTCTC
>JAQFZO010000279.1:0-29285 GCA_034695885.1 Geophilus flavus
TTTCTCGCTCTCCCTCTTGTGAAAGTGTTGGGTAAAATTACAAAATTTTGTCACCAGAGTTGGAAATATCAAGTTGGGTTGGGAGACTTTACACACAAGCTGCTCACTGAAGAAAAGTATTGAGATTTTGCAAAATTTTTTAGCCGAGTCGTTGATCTGGTTCAAGTTGTTGCAAGCAGCACAGCAGTACTTTATTTTGGTCACGTTTGCCGAATTGTTTTTCATTCCCAAATGCCCCAGCCTTTTGCATTTTCAATAAAAATTCTCATTTGAAAAGAAAATAAGGGCTGGCATCGTCAATAAATTCAATCCACTAACAAATGTAGATTAACTAGACTTCTATATTGACTGCAAATCGATATTCAAAAACAAAATCGTTTCAATCATACCCGATTTTTAAACCAATAATATCGATTTCTTTTTCTCTTTCTCCTCCTCCTCTATCACCAAAACGCTACAAGACTTTAAATAAACCCTTTTTGGAAATAGGATTTTTACAATTGCATTTCACGTTTCTCGAGTAAATATGACTAGAATTAGCATACTCTTATCCAAATAAGATAAATAATATCAAAGAAAACCGTAAACTTATTTAACTTGTACCGCCATCAAAAACGCCTGGCTTTTGAAAGATGCCAGAGTCCCTCTACACATCTGCGCATGTGCATTTTTTCCTTCATCCCTGACCCACGAGCTGGAAATTACTCAGCGCTTTTTTTCTCTCGTCCAATGGAACAATCAAACTGCACAGGCACGCCACTGGAATACGCAACAATACCCTGGGGTGGTTGCCATGGAAACTGCATTGCCATTTCCCATCCCACCCTTCTCCGTTGCCATTCCTTCCGTTGACCTCGTTACAACAAAGTCCACCGAGACTGCAGCTTTAAATGAATATCAAATTCGTACCATTTGCTGCCTCATCATTTTACACCCCGCTTTTTCTAATCGACGACTTTTTTTTTTCTTTCCTTCCTCACACATTTTTTTTTTTTAAAACTCCTTTCGCTCTCGCTCTCATTCATTCTCCTTCTTTTCTCCTTTGGATTTTCACCTTCGTGCGGTGCCGTTTTTATTCGGATCCCGGTTGTAAACCGACGCTGTTGGATTGAAATCTTCAGCAACTTGACCCAACAATTTAGGAAAAAGGGAATGTCGTTCGGCTCTGTACACATCGTCGTACTGATTACCGTACACGAAACTCCCCTTTAAAGTGGAGTGGGCGTGAATGTCGATGAAAAAGTCTAAATCCACTGTCTGGAAAATAAATAAATAAAAAATAAACGTTTTAAATAATTCACATAATTTGAATGGCTGACGCCCATGTTTGACGTTACAAGGCGCATTCGTACTACGTCGTTGGGAATATTTATCTCCCTACGACCTACGTCATTACTTACGTTATCACCATTAAGTTGACGTAAGAGGTTTTTAGTGGCGTACAGCGTCGGATGAGCCCACGGATTTGCCTCCGACCAACTGCGATTCAGATCAAAACCCATCATAGAAGTCCTGCAATAAAACTCGGTTTAGAATTTATTTTATCTCTTTTTTTACAGGAGAAAAAAAATAACAATTGTAGAAAAAGTAAAAAAAAAAAAAAAAAAACCTATAAAGTTGTTTTGGTAATGATTGCAGTTCTTATTTGTGCATTCAACGAATGCAATTGGTCAACACATCGGTCACGTTTGCGGCAATCCAATGTTGGTAACGAACCATTGCTACATCGATTGAAAATTAAGCCTACTTGAATTCGGTGTAGCGAGGTTTTAACTCCCATAAAGGGAAAAAAATAGGAGAAAAAAGAGTAAGGGGCAGTAAAGAACCCCTCCCTTCCACTCTTTTCCATCCATTTTCTTATCTTCTACTACCAGAAGTGGCCGAACTCATTTGCATTGGATAGCCCTGGTGGTGAAATTGAGTATTAAACGCCGATCAAAATGCGTCCGTCATGCGCCATTTTTCGCTCCCGTGGCAAGATAAGGAAACACGATTCCTTTTGACGCTTTTGTTTTGCACTAACTTTCCCATAGGAGCCCTAGTTGGCACGCAGCCAGCACAAGCAAACGTAAAAGAGCGCTCTTATTAAAAGCCAGCAGCTAAAGGAAATGACAACGCACGAATTACAAACAACAACACTCGAGGAATCTCATACTCTCACAATGGCCACATCAACGTTTCTAATTAGCTGAGGTCCTAAAGGGACCCAAAGTTTTCAAAATGACTAACACCAAATCACTAAAACTTCTTTTACGAGTACGTTTTTAAGGAAAATACTCATAAAACTGTTTGATTGCTCGAAAAGTCCGAGCTTTGTATATGGCTCTCAGCCTCTCAACATCAAATCCATAACTACACGGAAAAACGGAATGCTCCCCGCTTGTCTATATTTCAAATCCTTCACATTTGATGACTTCATTTTTCCACAAATATAATCTTAAATATTTTTACGGTTATTTCTTTTCCCCGACGTATTATTAAATTTGTAAGCAACGTGAATCTTGTGTGCGCATCAAAAAATGTTACAAAATACGATGGTGTGCAGCGGTCACCTTAATCTTCATCGATAGCGTACATGTAGCCATTATGGTAAAGGATTTATGAGATCCTACGCTCAATCTAACAAGAGCTCGACGTCGTTTGTAATGACTCACTGGAATCTTCCTCTTTGCATATAAGGAATGCAAGGAAACTATTTTCATTGGCCGTACCTGAGATGGTTTGTAAGCGTGCCATTATAAGACTAGGCTTTTCCTGATGACACCGATCCACATTTCTTTACAAAAACTGTAAATGTCGTATTCGGTTTAATAATTACTCACTGGAAAACCAGAATAACAATATTTTATTCCACTAAACCCGCAGCTCAAGTTTTTCCTCTTGTCCCTTCCTTCAGGAAAAGGATTCGAATCCAGTTGACGTGGATAAAATTCTTTTTTTTTTTATAAGGGAGAAAAACAATCCAAAAGGTTTAAGGTTTTAACCATTCACTGTAGGAAAATAAAGCAGCTCTGTTGGAGACAAAGGTCATCTTATAAACTAAATTTTCAAAATGTGCATTTCTGACTGTTGTCAACATTTGAGTTTCCTTCTCTGTCTTCGAGATGGAGAGATTACTGCCGTTTTCCTTTTAATATTGCATTAACCTCACATTCATGGGCACTAACAAATCGTCTTTCCACGTAAACAAATTTTTATATTATCGTCTCACGTCTTCACATTTATTACTAGTCTGGTTTTAATATAAAATCGAGACATAATCTGGGGTATAGAAATTTTTCTTTTAAAAAAAATTAAAGGAGCTATAAATATTCAACGTGCTAATACAAAATTCTTTCGCCTTATTTAATAAGTAATTTTTTTTATTATTTTATAAATAATGCACATACCTATAGTTTCCCAGGAAAACTCCATCAGGATTAAGCATGGGAACGACCTTAAAAGTCACGTGATCCCGTAATATCTCTGCCATCAACTCGTCACTGACCAAATAATCAACAAGTCCTTAGATAAAAAAAGTAATAAAGGATTACAGAGTAATATAAAGCACCGAATACAGTATCAAAATGGCATAGAAAATTGCGATTTTTGCTCTCTTTGGCTTTAAATCTTTATTTCATGTAGATTTTCATATCCCAAAACCAAAATTCGAAATAAATCAAAGTTTATCGTATAACTAAACGCGAGTCATTTTGCCTTAATAAATCATCGAAATTTCCGATAAGTAAAAAGATTACTCAATTAGTCAAGAAAAAATAAAGAAAGAAGATGAAGAAGAAGCAGCAGAAGCAATCTTCTATGCACTCATAACATGTCATTTCAAAGTCGATCGTCACCTTGCACCACGTATGAAGCCGGCGTCTCACCAGGATGAACGCGAGACGTGATGACCACCGTTTTCCGCTGTTTTGCTCCACTTTCCCCTTTGCCGATGGTCAGAACGGACAATGGACGATGTTGCTATGGAAACGGAACGGATAAAGTGGTCGTAGTGAAAATAAAGCACTCGACAAACGTCAAAACAAAAGCGCAATCGACAAAATAAAAAAAAGGAAAAAAAAAATATGAATTACGTTACCAAGGCGATGACAGCATCCCTCGGGCACTGTTTGCATTCGCGACCTCTTTATAACGAATTCAAGATTTAAGCTGGGATTTAGAGAAGAGTAAAAAAAAAAAAATGTTCAAAGTAATTGGCATCACCATGGAAACCGCGTGACAAAAACAAACCAAAGGGCAAACCACTTGTTTTTATTGAATCAAATAGGCCTAGCAACTCATTAATGGGGGTAGAGGAAGGAAGAAGGACCAAGAGTAAAGGGGTAATTTAATTGTGCCTACACCTGACTCAAGAAGGACGTTGATAACTCAATTATACATCCTCCCTTGCTCGCGCCCATCCACCACTTTTAACAAGGTGTTCTTTGATTGACCTTAGCTAAGTGGGGAAAAGGCAGACGCCGAACTTGCCTTAAAGACCTTCTCATCTCTCAAGAATTGATAGATTAAACAATTTTAATTATATTTAATTCCATTTGATTTTCCGCCTAGCGGTCGCTTGTCATTTTAAATGAAATGGATTTATTTGTTTATTTCTCAATGTATGATTAATACAGAAAAAGAATTTCCTAGAGCTGCTTTAAATAAAAGAAATGAAATGGTAATATCTATACATTCTACAACACGGAAGTCATGTCGAATGAATTTTTTTCTTTAAATTTAAATATCGAATCTTGCTCTTCTATTTCGGTTATAATTTTAAGAATTTTTTTTTATTCCATTCCCATTTCCCCCGGCCATTAAACCCACACCCCTCTATGATAATACGGGGACAGTAAAATCCAAGTCTGCTTTCTCATGGTTACCCTGGATGCAATGCGTTGGCGGTTTCGAGTTAGCTGCACTGAATGGGAGCAGTGCAGTGTACGGAAGTTTAGATCTGGGGACGGTTCATGGTTTGCTGAACGTCTTTATTTCTTCCTCGTTCTAATATTTCACCTTTACAGTTGGTTTATTTTTTCTTCGACACAAAACCGAAATCCATTTTTGGTAAATAATACAATCGTCTTTAATTTATCGCATCGAATTGGTTTTCTTCTTATATCTATATTTATTTTTATTTCTAAACTCCTATGGGTATTGGAATTATGGATTTATGGTTCTTTACTGTTATTCGACTAAAGATAACGTTATAAGTTGGTTTTCGAAGCAAAGTGGAGTTTGCCTTTGCTTCCAGTATTAATCTCAATCCATTCTCGACTATGCAATATAAACAAAGACGTACGTTGTTGACATATGGACCCGTCGCTCGCAACAAATCAAATAACCGTCAATTTTTGTGACGTCAACACTAGACGTCACACTCGAAATTACATCTTAAACCTCACAGGATACTATCGAGGCACACGAAGGAGACGCGGGAGAAAAGAGAAGAAAACGTTATTTGGAAAAATTCAATCGGCAATAACGAGAAGCGTCGTTATAACGAGATTATCAACACGTGCAATCGGAAACCCCGTTACAGCAGCTCGTGTTGACTTATTTTTCCCAAATGCTAATGTGAAATCAGATGCCAACAAAACGAAGGCTGTCTCATTGAATTTGTCAGGCGCGGTGTTGGCCATTAGGTAGAGACGAGGCAAGCCAACAGGAGCGTCTCAGTGGTCGGATTGGGTTTCTCGACCGATGCCATGCTGAATTAAGTGAGCGGACGGCCACCTGACCGACCACTGGTCATCCGTCAACTGGATACAATTAAAATCGCATTAAATTTTAAAACAGGCAGGCGCAATCTTTTTTTTTTTCCCAAAATTTATTTTCCTTTTCCCGCCTTCTTTAAAGCAGCGCGTAAACGATAACAAATTTTATTCACCGAATTTCAATTCAATTCCATTCTGTTCGTAAAAGGGGGAGTCTTGGAAACCGCAGATCAATTGCAACAACTTCCCTTTAAACGTAATCAAATTGCACAAGAAAAATTTCATTGCATCTTTCACCTGTCACCAAGTGAGCGACAGGTGCAATTATCCACTCGCGACTAAATAGGAGAGTTCAAGTGGAACTTACCAGACTAAAACCGATGATTTCAATGGACAAGAATGGAAGTTTCAATTTTTCCAGTTCTTCCAAATAAGTCTGTAACCTCGAGTAGGAGTAGGGGTACGAGTAAGCAAAGTGGTAGACATCGTCTTCTCGATCAAATCCAAAAATAAACGACAATACGTAGTGGTTTTTGTGTTCAGGACTCACGTAGTAATACACGTATTTGCTCGGTAACTTCCTCCTGAATAAAACAAAAAAAAAAAAGAAAATAAAAGAAAACTTTTAGTCTCTATATTAAAGAGGAAGAGAGCAAAGTCGTCATTCCAACAGATTAGATTCCTTCTGTTATTGCAAGAGCGCTGTAAAAGAGCAGGTGCAAAAGCTGTTATCATATACACTTGGTGATTATGTTTAGACTGAGCACTTTGCTATACTACAATTCCTTACATCTGCACACCAAACTCTTTCAAATGGTTGAAATTAACTTTTTGATAATCTCAAAACAAGTTAAGTACTTTTATAGCCATAAAAATTGATTGGATTCGTTTCATTGCAATCGTTTCATCAACAAACTAAAAAGAAAGAGAAGAGAAGAAAAGAAAAAAAATTCTCATCTTGTGATCCAAATCCTGCAGGACACGTCTATAGTTTGGAGCCATCTGGTGTCAATTTTTCTCAAATTTATCGTTCAAATTTAACTCGACAATCATTTCCACAGGGATTTCATACATGAGGTCGCGAAAGGACAAACCTCAAGCACGATGTCTGGAAAGTGGAGAGGGAAAGCACCATTTTCCTTACGAATCCAAATTGTTTGAATATGCACTGAGCAGCCTCGAGTCATACGACGTTATGAAAAATTACAAAGAAAAAAAAATATTCTACCTTTAAAAAAGAAATTTAATTCCAGTAATATCAAATCAATTTTCCCTCATCTTTCTTTTTTTTTTTTATTTCCATGTTTACTTTCACTTAAAGTTAGAAACGTTAAAGTTCAACCTTAAGGAAAATACCTGCAGGCAACGAAGCAAACGTCATCGAGGTTTTGGTTTGTTTTACTTAATTGTCTCATCGGGCTCAGATGGTAAGAGCTTAATTTACTGCTAATTGTACAATTAACTCCTCAAATTAATTTTTGGGTCCACAACAGAAATTTTCCACAGACCGGACCCTACCCTTTAACATGCTCCAGCTACTAATTAGGCCTAACGTGACACGGGGGTTGCGCCTCTCGGGATTTCTCCCGTACGCCAAATTGTCGTATTCCTCGTGGAAATTAGATAAACCCTCTTTCGCATGACGTCATTGATAACACCCCCGTTTTCTCTTTGCGTTTCTGCACTCTGTGTGTGTGATAAATATCGATACGAAACCTCATTATAATGCATACTTAGCAAGAAAAGCGAAACTAACGTGTTTTTAATGCAAAAATTTCTCACCAGTAAATGAGAAATTTGCCATAAGAACCTTCCCCTTCTTTTCTCGAATGCAGAAATAACTTTTTATTTTACTCTTTTTTTTTATTTATTTATTTTGCCACCACACTCGAGTGGAGGCGTTCGTCTAGTGGCTATCTCGATATTTTTTACAGCTTTACCGTCTGAATAATTAATGTCAAGTGGGCCATCTTGTTGAGTGTGGACAAACAAAAGTACGTCGTAAAAAACACCCAACCATCATGGCCGACATCTCACGAGACGAATAAAATGATAACACTTCCATTCCATACTACTACAATATATCTTCCGATATTTATTTATCAAGATAATGTAACCCTAACCAGCAATTCAGGTACGGTATATACAGCAATATTACTGTATAGGAAAAACAAAAGTGGGAAAAAATAAAAAAAATATATATTAAAAAAAAGACCAACACACACGATATACAGTATTTTCTTGCAACAAGGTCTTCCTTAGCAACCGTAGCTAAGGCCATTTCAAACTCATTAACGTTCCAAGTGGAATCCCGCCTTCAATTCACGGCGCGTTCCTCTTAATGGAGACGAGGGGGCTCCAACGGACCCTTCTCGCAACCTGGAAATCAACATTTGCACTTGTTTCCATGGTAACATTCAATGATTCCAACTCCTTTTTTACTGAAAAAATGGTGGAGTGCTGATAAAAGTATACGGTAAAAGTCTTATTTCTTTTTCCACTCTGCTCAAATGAACAAACATGGCATGGCGTGTGTAGCGGAAATATTCCGTGCTAAATGGCAATGACTAAATCAAGGCTCATTATCGTTACAAAAAATCTAAAAATGTTTTCCCTCAAATTTATATTCCTTAATTACCCATTTTTTCAACCCTTTTCCGGTATAAAGCGTTTTAAAAAATGAAAACTAATAATAACGGTAATAAATTAACGTGAATTGAAATTTCTTCTGATACCGTAAAAAAGAATATCGTCGCGTCTCCTCGGAGAAATAAAAGGGAAAAAATCCGATATTTTTCGACTCACTCGTACACGTCTCGACAAAAAGGGTGAGACGAATTCGATAACAAATAACCAACAACAACCCAGTCACGTATAATCCTAGGGAAAAAAAATAAATAAAAACAAGTAATCACAATAAACTTTTAACAAACAACCATCAGAAATTCTTTTTATGGCTCCAACTGAAACTCGACTTCTCGGACAAACCTTCGCATTACGAGATCACCCGAACACGTGCACACGTATACCGCACAATAAAGGAAGGATCAGAATGCACCGGAGTTTTAGGGTGTGCGCATTTCAAATACCAAGTCACCGCCTCATCTATGCATAATTTAACATTTTGTACTACAACATCTTCAAAGCTCCGCCCATGGTTCGGCTTCCCCTTAAAACAAAAACCAGAAATAAATGTACAAACAAAAAATAAATAAATATAAAAAAAATAAAAAGCCATCAACGTCACAAATGAGCTTGGCATTACTACTCACTTATTTCCCATCATGCACCCTACAGAGTGAATCACGACTCGCGTAGCCTCGAGGATAAGCTTCAACCATTAATAAAAATCCCGGATGCCAGCGAGGAAATGAATCGAATCCAATAGACCAAATCATAAAAAAAAAATGGGGAGAAAGACGAGGATTGTGGGAAATTCAATCCCGTTCCCCTTTTTGACTCGATAATTTTCATTATTATTCCATTTTTGTTTCTATATTTTCATTTTTCGTGTTTATTTTGCATACGTTTCGATACTATTTACATTAAGAAACCCCGATTTCGTATCGTGTATATTTTGGACGACCTCGATGTCGTCGACTCTGCACCGTGTATAAACCCAATTCTCTCTTTCTTTCTTTCCCCTTTTGTCATAATGAAATTACGGAATTACAAAAAGATAAATTTTCCCAACGGACGATGACTGAGCGAGCACAGATTACTCATATAAACAAAACCTGACAGTCGCGCCATCTTCAACGGGGTCAAGAGAACTCTTGATTTTTGTTGCGCTATCTCGAGGTTTAAAATAAAAAATTTATTTCCTACATAATTAATGCAGCAAAGAGCAAAATTGACCTTTATAATAACATTGCATTTAGTTACACACACCTGAGGGATTGGTCAATAATTAAAAAGTTTTTTTTTCAAAAACATACAATGATGTTGCGATGCGTTAATGGAATCTTCATCAAATTAAGAGAAAGGAAGATAATGATTAAGTAAATCGAATTTTTCATTGGGTTTTCATCAAACAAATTTACAAGTCGGGTTCAAAGAGTTGAAATGAATTCAAAATCAGGGAGTGGCAATTCTTTTTAATAAACTAAAGTGAATTGCGATGAGACGCCACACCTTGGATTTGCAACCGACCCCACCCAGGATCATTCTAGCAGCACGTGACACGTCAGTCGAAGAAAAAAATAAAAGAGAAATAAAAACTATGCTATTCGAAAAACGTCTTGCCAACTTAGCACACTCAATAAAAATCCACATCTCGCTTAATGACAAAGAAATTACATTCCTTGTCGACAGGTGGCGTTCTAATGCCGGACTTCCGGTAGACTTCTCGTCCGAGTGGATAATTGATTGCCTTAGTTTCACCCTCTACTCCCTAGCACTCATCATTTCACCGTTATAGACGTTCACCGCAACCTCGCTTTCAAAATGATGGAAAAAAGTTGTGCTTCTTTGGCACGTGCACATGTGCACAAGACCATTGGTTTTGCCCGACGAATAGCAAACGTTTGCTACAACGAATCTCGACTAAAACAGACCTCTGCTTTATCCGCCCACTTTAAAATCAAAACATTTCGCCCAAAAACTTCCTTAAAAATAATGATAATAACTATAATTATGCATTCATTAGACGCAATTTGTTGACGGTCTATTTCGATGTTCGATTCCGAGCTGTTTTTTTTTTTTTTTTTTTTTTTTTGGCTTACGTTCACATTTCGTTGCGAAGGGGTATCCAAATTCCCACTGCCACTATAGCCATGGTGCTGCCATCATGCAAGGATATACCGAACCCCTTGGAATAATACATTACGTCAGAAGCAAAGAATCATCGATGCAGAATTTTCTTTTTCTTTTTTTGTTGAAAAAGTGAAATTTTCACGCTCAAAATGTAGAAATGGGCCACTTGCAAACGGCACAAGCCATAACGTCGCCTTTAACTCGACCGACGTTCAGCCGACCCCGTTTCTCCCATTTGTGTGATTTAAGGATCCCATCGGTCTGAAATCCAGGCGGGGAGTTGGATTAACATTTTAAACTACATTTCCTGCTGCATTTGATAAGATACCTTTTCCATAATAACCAAATGCCACAAACCTCGGTACTGCGAACTGCGCCATTACCATCGACTCCACACCCCCCGCAAACCCTTCGTCGCACTCACTTCTTAATCCATTTCTCGCACAGACAAATTTAATTAAAACGTATCACTTAACACTGCAAAATGAATTACAAACTCGAGCGCCACCTCTTGCCAAAAACCTTCCCTCAGGCATAATAAAAAAATATGGCTGCCGAAAAAAAAGCCGAAATCAAATTACAAAGAATCAACTATCGAGGTCTTTGTATTGTCTTGCAGCAAAACTGTCAACAAATCGAGACGAGTTGACGCTTTGATGGGCACGTAAGGCAATGGACGCGCAGAGCGGACGCCGCGACAGCGTTTTCCAATTACGCGCAAGACTCGCCCGTTTGTGAATTTGATTGACAGTCCGTTGTGTTGCCCAGTAGACATTTTTTTTCCTCCCCATTCCACGCACACTCTCTTTTCCCCCTTTCCTTTCCCTTCTTCTTCTTTCAAATGAAGTCTGTCCATTTCCGGTAGCTTTCGTTTCTCCCGCCACTGCAAAACTTTGATGGCATCGCGCCCAAGAAAATGCGTCGCGTGTAAACACGCTTCTCTTACTTGTAAACAATTCGTCACATGACAAAGCTTTTTTTAAAAAGAAAAAAACAAAAAGCAGAAGAAAATCAATAAAAGAAAATGAAACCTCTTTATTATGGTCATCAATACACGGTTTTATTCGTTTTATGGTTACGATGCTGCATAAAACTACAAAAAAAACTGTATTGTATTCCATAAGATCGTCCTGGTCTCTTTTTCCGGATAAAATCTTTTTAATCTTTACCCAAAAACTCGAAACACAGCACACGAAACGATCGTTTCTGGTGTGCGAATGGCTTTTTATAAAAACAAAACATCAATTTCCCGGTTTCGGATGTCACGCAACGAACTTAAAAAAAAATACTCCCTTTGGTATTTTGCTTTTGAGGTTAGGTAAACACTAAATTAGAAGTGATAAATGTGGGTTTTTAAGTATGCAAATAAATAGGCGTTTTATTTTATCAGCTGTACATTTATTTACTTCGGGTTTTATCATTTGAATTTACACCGCTTCCACTATCTGTCACACGTTGGCGCCAGATCTCATTTCTCATTTGCTTTGCTGCTTTAAAAAAGCCAGAAAGTAAAGTAAACCCTGGCAACTTGAGCCTCAGTATGCGCGCGTGCTGTGACATTAGCCACTTTTCAAAATAAGTCTGCACTATATAAACGTAATCAAAAGCGAATGCCAAAATCTGTACCAGTGGCAACTTTTTCCTTCCTCATCCTAAAGTGTATTTCTATCAGATTAGAATAATATTTCGATACGGCACGTGCAATTAATTTTCTTCCTTTTTTTTCCCCACTTGTAATTCAATCAATTCTTTTCCCCTCCTTCTTAACTTCAATTCCTTAATTAAGAAGTGGAGAATTTCCAAATTAAATTTAACACTCATACATAACCTAAATTAAAGGGAAAAAAAGAGAGAGCAAAAAAAAAAAGAAAAGTAAGGTAATAAAAAAACTAAGACTACATCAGTCTCACGCAACCGCCATCTTTGTTCGTCGGCTATAGTGCAGCTGGCTGTGTAATTGGCCAATTACAACTCGAGTAACTTCTGTCAACTCCACATGAGGCCCCAGGCACACTCACACGCCCACAATTGAATCGCCGCGGGCATCATCTCCCAAGACTCATTTCTAACGCCCATTCATTCCCGCCCCCTCGACTCGACATTTGTGCTCGCCTTTAAATGAACAAAAATCAAACGTGACACACATCAACTCCAAATAAGATGTAATATACTGTGCCAACTTATTTTACCTCGTAAAAATACTCCGATTCGAATGTCTCCGACACTTTGAAAGAGCGACTCAAAGTCGAACATCTGCGGTCTGTCTCGTCATCGAGTATTTTTCACTGGACGCGCGCCTGCCTGCGCCACCCACAGACTATCTCGAAATCTCGTGTCATTGGCAAAACCATTCATCGCTATTCTTTCTAATCAGTTACTCCGTCTAGGTCCCCCTTTTTTTCCCCTGATGAACCGGTCGTCAACTAGTTTCGATCTCCCTTTTCACGCGCGGAGGCAGAGCACACAAAAAGACCCCAACCAATTAAGATTATTTCCACGCGATAAAGTCCACGAGTTTATTTTCAGTAGTCACCATTTTGCAAATGGCAGTGGAAACTTTAGGGGCCAAACAAAAGTAACCTCGTGACATTTAAATTTCTTTCCATAATACTCTTCTGACTGTGTCTTAATTCCCGAGTCTCCGGTTTGCACTAATGAACGTCACCCTCACTCAGCAAAGATGCAAATATCCTCCTCGACCGAGATCACCACAACTCAGTGATAACGTCATGACCATTATGTTAAGAGAAGAAAATTCAGATTTCACCTCCAAACTTTGTTAAGGCGTATTAAATCAGTCAAATCTCTTAATTCATTATTCAAACGAGTTAAGATAAGCAGACACCATCTGGTGGACAAAAGCCTGGCTGGTTTCATCTCGCTAAGAAAATGGTAAACAGTCTTTAATGTGCCTGAGAATATTACTTTGAGTGTGTGACCGCTGTAAAGTCTCCATTGTAATGTCACGAGGGGGTCGTAATTGTTACCTGACTTAGATATGCTGAAGCCATGTCACGGCGAAATGATAAAAGACGGGGATTAAGCAACGCGTCGTTGAGTCCTTAAGGGGGGTCCACGAAATAAACAAAATTTCAATAAACATGAGGAGGCAACATACATATTTACAAGAAGGAGAAAAGGCAAAGAGAAAGTACACGAGGGACCAAATGACAAATGAAACTGTACAAAATGGCGGGCACTTCCATCTAATGAACAAGACCACCGATAGCCAACCCAGTGGACAAAACGGAAACGCGTGACCGACCGGCAGAAACCTCGTTAGTGCACACTTTCCTAAATAAACCGTGGCGCAAAGCCCACTTCGTGGTGACGAGGTTTAAGTTAGGGTTGGTGTAATTGTCGTTGAAACGCCACCTGGCCTCCAACCCCTCACTCCAGGCACGTGAGTAGGATTCGAGTGATATCTGCAATGGCTTGCTTGTACGCACATGCAGTGTCGACTTCCGTTGCATTATTTACATCTCGACAAGCAGAATTTTAGATGAAACAAAACAAATTCAAATTTTTTTTTCTCCAAAAATAGCTCAAGGAAAAAAACAAAAAATAAAAAACCTTTAAATTTTTTCACCCTAAGAATCGTATTCGTACACGTACACGAGACGCTTCCATTCACATATATTTCATTTATTTTTATAAATTATAAACATAAAAAAAATGTTTACAAAATTTCATTTTTTCTTTTCTACAATTTTTTACTCTTTCATGACTTTCAAAACAAAATTATCGTCTTGCAACTGAGATTTTCTTTGCTCACTTCAAAACATTTTTGATCGGATCGTAAAATTTTTACGATTTTCATAAACTCGCTAAACAACTCGAAAAAAACTACCATTTTCCTCTTCCCAAACACTCTTTTTGCCTTTTACTTCAACACAATCTTCCAGGCAGGATCCAATATCAAGTAACGCCTACTCCCAACCTCCAACCTCCTTCCTCTTTCTTCTCTCCCTCCCCTCAAAAAATAATAAATAAAATAAACAAATATAAAAAATTCTCACCCTATATACAATCACGTGCCATCCCTCCCAACACCCATTAGCAAAATAAGAAATTATACTCCAGGTCCCAGCTGCCCACCAGATTCTACCAAGAGACGACTCTTCCAAAATTGGATTACCACCTCTTCCTTCATTTCTTTTCTTCGCTACAATTTTTAACCTTAACACGTTGCCTTGGTAACATCACTTTTAGCCTTCCAGACACACTTTAAACCATGCCAATCAATCAATTAAATTCTCTCTTTTTTTTCTCTGTCTTTCCATTTCTTTATCTCTCATGTACTGTATCCTGACACGACCATAAAGTATATTGGAAATGAAATTCTATGCATTAATTCTTGTTTTTTTTTCCTGGTTTTGAATTTGTGGTCGGTGTATTGTGACGATTCAGTGATTCCAAAATGCATTCTTTAATGATAAACTTCCAATTTACGCCTACATAACATGCAGACTGAATTCATTAGCTCTGATTTCTATTTGTTCACTAAGCCAGTCTCTAATTTTGCTAAATGCAATTATAATTAATCTAAATTAGCTGCCACATTGACTATACAGTAAGATAAATTTGTGAATAATTACAGAACTGTTAAGAGATCAAAATTAGGGCTCGTGGTCGATCTAAAAGGATTGAACACGATGACAAGAAAATTTTAGTAACAAATCTGTAACGTGAAAATGCTGACCAACAGATGTTTTAATTCTATCTATATCAAAAGCCAATAACAAAACCCGAGGCAAAATGAGAAGTCTCAAGAGTGTTCAATACCATTCGATTCATTCTGAAAGATAACAATTTCTCAGTAATCTGTAACTATAAATAATTTAGAAATATTCGACAGTATTGGATTGGTCAATCTTAATATATTTCAAATCAAAACTTCATTTTTTCAGAAATATTTACTACAAATTCTTTCTTTTTTTCAGTTTGAGTCGTATCCAATGCCTATAAATTATTTCGCGATTTTGTTTTCGATTCAATCTTGTTCAAATGTCAATCTTCAAACAATTTTTTTGTTTTTAAACTTCAACAACTAAAAAAAAACTGCTTTTCTCCTCTTCCGACATCTCATGACTTAATAATGTTAAACTGAACTTCGATTTGCACCAATCAAACTTTTGACATTTAACGTTGGGATTAAAAAAAAGTCTGTCAATTATACAGCAATCTAAAAAAAAATTAAGCAAAAAAATGAAACCCAACTGATTGCTGCCCGCTCACCATTCATTAGGCCGATAACTGCACTGCACAACACCACCCTC
Organism: Geophilus flavus; assembly: GCA_034695885.1. Lineage (NCBI taxonomy): Eukaryota > Metazoa > Arthropoda > Chilopoda > Geophilomorpha > Geophilidae > Geophilus > Geophilus flavus. Next base: position 15,734 of record JAQFZO010000279.1, read on the forward strand.
GTTACTACGAACCCCCCCTTTTTTTTACCTTTTTTTTTGTAAACTAATCTTTTTATTATAATAAGTTTGGGCGTGGCTAATAGCTTCGATACTTGTAATTAATCCTCAGGTATAATAATAGCAAGAAAAAAATAGAAAAAATAAAAATATCATTCACTTCTGAAAACTTTTTTTTTTTTTTACCCGTTGCGTGTTTACGTAATAAGAGGTTATCATTACGCGTAGCATTTTTTTCGGCTTTCAGTCATCTAAATCTCGTTCCGCCAATTAAAATGCTTTTTATGCACACGCTGCATGCGATCCCGTTATTAACCTTTAGCTCAGACTTGTATTCGACGCGGAACTGTACACTGTGCTCGTCTTATCGCTCGTGACATTTGCAGCGCAAATTTCTCGCACGACACTCAGCGTCCCATGCAGATAAACTTAAAAGATTGCCTTGATTAATAGCCACGCATGTAATTGCCAGACTATACCAAATTTCCAAGTGCTTGTGAATTGGAGAACTAACGATATGGGGACGCCTCTATGACAGTATCACGTGCGACAAAATGTAAAAAATGTTTTAAAAAAAATGTGTTGGCAGTGGCACTGAACACAAATCCAATCTCATTCCACCCTTCCCTTTTCCCCCTTTCATACATTTTTATATAATCACATTTATTAAAAGATAATATTTTTACTCGTTATTGCTACTTGGTTTGAGTTATTTTCGATTTACAAACTATACTGGTAATCTTATCATTGAATCTTTAGCCCATCGTTTCCGAAAGTTACAAGTTTGTAGTAAATCATGTGAGCGAATTCCCTGTTGTGCTAGATAGTTCTCCAAAAAGAAGGAGGTATTACATTAAATGGCTTCTATACTTGTGATGTGGTGTATATCCCTGTGGTTTGTTGTTCGTCCCAAAGGAAAATAAAGAAATCATCAAACAGAGATATCTGGAAATATTACATTCAATTTCATAAAGTACAGAACCACTTCGCTAGAAAAACAATTTCATTGCACTTAGACTTCCAAGTTAATAGTTATACGATTTAAAAATATATTTGTAATATATTGATATAAATTGTTTTTATCTTTTTTCCTATATGGCAAAGCTAGAAATAACAGATGTAAGTTAAGTACCGTACAATGATTGTGTGATACAAATTCAATGGCAGTGCTCAAGGTCGTTGCAATTTGCATTTTAGCAGCGGATTTGACCGTGAGGAAGCGTCGTAATCTGCCCCTGCAGTTTTAGTTCAACATAAAAGTCAAGTTTCTCAACACATGAATTTAACGTTATCACGGTATCGACATGGTTAATGCGCGGCTGCATTTCCTACAAATGCAACTGGTTCTAACAAAATCAGATATCACTGCTGTCCAGAGATGATGCAATGCGAGCACGCAATTATCATACGAGCGTGACCATGACCGACCGTATATGTAATCCATCGACTTAGTGTTTTTTCTCTTTATTTTGAAACGTAATATTGAGTTTTTGTAAGAAAAAACAGTAAAAACATTGCAGTATGAAGAGTTACACGGCATTAAAGCTCGACAAAAGCCAAAACAACATCAAAGAATACATTTTCCATAAATTATGGATTGTTTTCCAAACATTACAAATTGAAGACATTTGTGTGACTGCAAAATTTTCACTTTATAGTAATAATTCAATTATTACTACAATAGCGTCTCAGGCCAGGTAACAAAATTGTAAGTGTCTTAAAACATAAAAGAGTCATAAGGGCAGTGGGTTTATCGCTCGTTTCTGTAGGTTTTGGAATCCCCACGGAGACTGGAGTTTCGATTTTCACTGACCAACACGTACGAGAATAGACTTCTCTATTTTCCCTCACGCCCATTGCTAAGTTTGCCCTGAGTTTTACACGCTTCCCTGCTGACTGAATAAACTAAATGGCTTTGGCAAAACATTTCTGCCAACCAAACCCCCTAGGGTGAAAAATTGAAAATATTAAAACTTACTCACGGTACGAGTGCGATGCACATTGTAAAATAAAATAAAACAACACAATTTCTATTTCCCCCATCGCCATCATCCTGAAAAACGTTTTTACCTTTTATACCGGTCAAGCTTTAACGAGTGAAAGATATATAGGATTTTAAAACTTCATCCTTTAATATTTGACTGACATGTGTAACTGGCTTCGGCTCACAGTGTGATTTCCTTCCAACATCTGCATTCGCCTTCCGCTCAATTGCATTAAATATTCAATAATTCTCCACTGATCTCTGTACACACATGGATCATGTTTGAATCATCCCAGATAAATGGCAGACATGGACGAAACGTCAAAAACAAGCCATCAAATTATAAGTGTGGCCTTCGTAAGCAACATGACAACTGTGGTTACTTTTACCACCTCTGCGCGTCGAGTTTAAGCTTTATTGGTCAGACGAGATCTATATAATCGTGCCGGTCGGAAGTGGCAAGGAGTCGATCGAGTCAAACTGTTATTTTATAGTTAATGAATGGTGTAATTATCGGTCGAATGACTCAAGAATGAGTGATCTGATGCATCGTGCAGAAGAGAAAAAAATTTCTCCGCATATTATTCATCTGGAAACAACATTAAGCAGGTTTATCTGCTTCAAGCAACGACGCTGCAGCTTGCGATTCAATATGGCTAACTCAATCAACAAAGTGTTAGAGGCAACAGCAGGTTAATTATAAGAAATTATTGCTATCAAAGCTGTTAATAAGTGTTTTAAAGATAAATTAAGAGAAGAAAACAACAAATAAATGTCTCGAGATGCCTTCCAAAGCCTCGAAACATCTAGAAATATTTATTAAGACGTATAACTCAAATCTCGTCCCTCGATTTTTGTGTGTTTGACTTGCCAGCTTCATTGAACATTCCACGGAGTTTGGTTTCATTTTGTGTGTTCATCATCAATATTCAAGTTTATTTCAACGCATACATCCTTTATCATTGCTGCAACACTAAACAGAAACCTCCACCCCTCTTGGGAAGGGAAGCTCTGGTAATATGGAAAGTAAACAAACTGCAATATTACATCAAAAATTATCTACACAGGAAAAAGGTTGGTTGGTCGATGACCTACTTTTTAAGCAAAAACCGTGAAAATCAAAGCACTCGGAATTGTATCTTGTGCTCAAAACCTTCGACTCGCTTCCGAGTGACCATTGCCATTCGATTCGACCGCAAGAGTGTGTCACATGACTCACAATCAATCAACTAGTGGTAGTATGAAGAAACAAGACGATTCCCATATCCTCTTTCATCTGTCAGACGATAAAATCGATAAATGAGGAATGGAAAAACAGATTAAAATCTTGGCTTTGTGACGATTTTGATTCGTTGCTAAAATGATGTTAAAAGATGAGTTTAATGTGTTATCGACTGTTGTGCGGGGGGAGGGAGGGAAAGAAAATGTGACGTTAGGCAGGTGGATGTGTCACACGTTTAAAGACAACTGTTTACCGAGTTGATAGTTCGCGAATCGGTCGCATTGGAATCCAAACAAACTTCCCTGCACTGAAATTCGAGTAGAAAATGCACCGAAATTGCCGTATTGGTTTTCACGATTTTCAAATCTTTACTTTATGGTGAGCGAGTTATACGGCAAACTCGTTTTAAATTTAAAAAAAAATGGCTATGGGTGGAGGTTATCGAATCAATATTTCACAGCATCGAAGGTCGCTCTTCCTAATTGGTCAAAATGTTAGGAGCAAGCGCCAGGAAATCCAAGTGCAAAAGGTCGGCCATTTTATTCGCGCGCTCCATCGGACCCTTTTGCCCTTTCGATTAAACCTCGCCATAGTTTGTACGACTAATGCAAAAAAAAAAAAAGAATTTCTCATTGTAACAAAATTTCACGACTCACTTTCATCAACAACAAAAACAAGCATGTTTTCTCATATACCCTGTCCGCCCTTTGCTTGGCAGGCAAAAGAGCCAAGTCAGCAAAAAAAAAAAAAAAAATGTTTTTGATGAAAACCTTTAAGTCAAGGTGACCGAAAATCAATTCACGGGTGAGAATATTTTCATATCGTACATTGAAAACATTCAGCGAATTTCAAGACGGAAAAAAAATTCAATATTTTTTCAAATTCATATAATCGTATGGTAACTATGATGATGATTTTAATTTCCAATATCAAATTTCCCTATTACATTCACTCGAAACATTTTCTTAAAACCTCTTTACAATTTTCTTTCACCCAAAAAAAAAAAAAAAAATTAATAAATCGGCTTTTCTTCCTATATAAAATGGAATATTTCCCGCAACAACTCGGCTTTATTCCACGCTTGCATACTGCTCTCCGAAATACCCCGTAATTTTAATTTTATTTTCCATAGCAGCCACCTACGAAATTCACTTACCCGCCTTCATATACCTCATTTTTTTCTGCTTTAAAAAAAAATGGAAAAAGAAAATATCATTAAAACAAGGCGGAGACACGAAGCAAATATTATTTTCCTCTATAATTTACTAGTAAACCCGATAAACCAATCAATCGACTTGCGCCCTCTTGCGACGATGCAGCGCCTAATTAACAGGCTCCCCACGAGCAAGCGGAGTAAGCGGCAACGTGCTACGCATGCGTAAACACCCATTTCCCATAAGTCTGAGCGATACAGACTAATACGAAAAAGGGGGATGTGAATGGACGTGATCAACGTACAGATGCAGCCTTGGCTTTTCTTTATCCGACGCTGAATAATTAATAAGCTTAATACGACTCTGCGGTTTTCGCAACTGTCCGTTCGATAAGTAATAAATTGGAAAATTTCTTCATCTTTCCGTACCGTAACCGATACGTAATTCCATTTCCCGTATACATCATCAAAGAATTAACGACGTTTAGCACCCTTTTCGAAGCACCACCTTATAAAACACTTTATTGTAACATAAAACAAAAATTATTGTCACAATTTTACGCTAAATTGTGTATTTTTCTAATAAAACGCTTTTTTTATTTTCTATTTTACAACCACAGAAAAATTTTACCACAATTTTAAGCACTCGATTAATAAAGTGCAGTTAAGAAACCACAATTCAAAAATTGCACCGATGTTTTTATTTTCCCCATTCCCTATCAGAAACCCTTTAATCTCGATCTCGAGCAACCGCTTCCTTAAAACGAGGTTCAACATTTTTTTTAGTTGTTCTAATTAGCGCTGCACTTGTGTCAAAAGCAGGTGAAGATGAAAATATTTTTTTTATACACGACTAAAAGAATTTTTTCCTTTCCCCAATCGAAACACCAACTCAACCTTAAAATCCCATTTCAATTCACCCCGAACTTAACACTATGTACTTATTTTCCTGTCACTATAACCTTCAGAGTAAATTCGAAGTGGGGTTTTAAAAAAAAATTTAAAAAGAAAAAAACACAGTAGAGAAGGAAATTATAAAGCAATTAATTAATGAGTAATGAGTTGAAGAGAAACTCACATCGAATTCAAGAAGGCTAATTACATAAGGCCAGTTAATTAGACGCATTAATCAACCCTTTTTACCCAAACACTGCAGACAAGTAGATGTAAATTTTAAAAAAATATATAAAAAGAAAATTAAAACCCCCATTATAAAAATATATTAAATAAATATATACTGTATGTATGCGAATTCGATTTAAACGAACGTTTTAATTTTAATAAACGCTTTAAAAATTTATAAAATTTACCGAACTAAGCATAAACCGCAGAAAAGAAAGGAAAAAATTTAATAATTTTCTCTTTCTTTCTCCGAATACAATTCACATCATTTTAAAGGCAAAAGGAAAAAAATCTTTAGATCGTTTTACTCCGAAATAAAAAAATAAAAAAAGAAACGTACCAGATTCTTGCTGTTGGAGCAGAAGAAGAAAAAAATGTCAAAGTTCAGTGAGTCCATTCTTTGTCAAGATATTGCCTAACGTCGACTTGGACATGGGCCTATCTATGCTCGGATTTTTCTCTTCTTTCCTCATATCGAAAAGAACCTCCCTCCATCTTTTATTCAGACCCGAATCTCAGTTTACTTTTTTTTTTCTTTTTGCCTCTTCCACAAGGTTGAAGAAGAGAAGAAATGAATAACCAAGTCATATACACACACATACACACGCGAGGATATTCTGTTCTTTTAATATTCCATTGCAGTGCACCCATTGGAACAAGGCGAGAATTATGAGAAGCTAGCCTCACTGTGGCTTTCCTGCAATGGTTGCGTGTTTTACAGCAAAGTCATCTTAAGCGGAGCTTCCGCTTGACACTTTAAAATAATCAATTTTTTTTTTTTTTGGAATTTGAAAGAGAAAAATTGTATTCATATAACAACTAATTTTGCACTGATGGCTCTTCCCTTTATTAAAAAAAAGGGAAGAAATTCTTTTTTAAAAAAAGGAAAAAAGAGGCAATTACTAATTTGCATAAAATGAACATTTGGTCATCCAATTTCATTTTAAAATGAAAAGTTTTTTTTTCCTTTTGGAAATATTTTGAATTTAAAAATAAAAGAAGAAATTTAATTTTTAGATTATTCATACAATCTAGAATGCTGAATTTTCGGAAGAAATTAAATTAAAAAGTTATTATTAACACAATTACAGAAATGGACAAATGTTGTCGTGGCAACTGCGGTGAAGTGCAAAGAATCTTTAGTTGTGTAATTAAGAGACTCGAAAGCAGCGAGAAAAAGGGGAAAAAAATCGAAAATCCGTACAAAGTGCCCGAGTCTCACAAATCAGCACATTTAGAACAAAAGCTCACACCAAAACTTTACACTTGAGCTAAAGTTGACAGATAAATCACACTAAATCCCATAGACACACACACAAAAGAAAAGAAGAAAGAAAAAAATATAGAATAAAATAAAATGAAATGAAATAAAACAGTCAAATACAAAGACTAAGCATGTGAACAAACATCCAAAATGCTTTTTTCCTTTTCTTATCTACTCGAGTGCACTGTTTACATTTAAAGATGGCCGCGCGTGCAGCACCAGTCACGAAATATGCACCCAATTAATTCCATTCGATGCTCGGCCCACAGATAAAAATAGAGGAGCGGCAGCAAAGAATGCAGGAAAATTTACTGTATCCAATATTTTTTCTTTTCTTTTACTTTAAAGATTTATTGGGTTACCCAAGAATTCACATATTAACTGTAAAAATAAATCTGAACAAGAAACGGTAAATTTCTTTCTCAATTTTCAACTTCTAATTACCATTCGCCATAAATCCAGCCATTTTTTTCCGCCTTTCTCAAATGTCAAACTGCATATTACTATGACTATACTGTGGAAACGAGCAAAACCTGAGCTGTGAGCTGTAATGTGCAAGTTCCTTCGGCTTTATATAAAAGGGAGGAGGCAATAAAATTGATGGTTGATTAGCAAAAATTGACAAAAGAAATAATGGGATTCTTCATCTTTTGTCGAATGGGGATATAAAGCCACGTTGGTAATCTCTTCTATTGGTTCCTGTGCCTCAACAAATATGGCATCTGACAATTTGACCGCACCCTCCGAGTAGTTTGAGCTTTGGGGGTTATTTATAGCCCTTTTCCTTAAGGAGGGCTATTAAATTTGACACAATGTCCGGTTTGTCTGACTGTCTAGTTCGGCTGTAAACACTCAACAGCTGATCGAGCAAGCAACAAATTGAAATAAGAAATTCTCTCAGTTAATGTTGCTTATAATATGTCATAAACACATCTTTTTCTATTACTAAAGCCCGGAAAGGATTGATGTTTATTATTTTTCCTATCGTGTGTTTTATCTTTCCATATATATAGTTCTGGGTGTAGAAATTCTTAAACTTTTCATCGACTACGACCCCTTTATAGAAATTTAACAAACCTAGATTGTCTTAATCTAACCTAATCTAATACAAATGCACAAAAAAATAAGTTTGTTGGTTTTTAAAATTTAAACTCAATTAAACTCAATTAAGTTTTACGTTGATAATGTTCCATGACATCCTCGCATTCCTCTTAAAAATTTTTCACGCCCCTTTCCAGGGGCACACCCCCAGTTTAAGAACTTCTCCCTCAAGATACAAGAAAATCCGAAGAAACCAAACATTCTTAGCATGTGTATTATTTGCTAAACCACATGCACTTTAATCATACAACGAACGATGAACTTTTAGAAAATTTATAATTTATGGTTAAATTAAATTATAAATAAGCAACAAGCGATTTATTCCACGAATTTTAGACAGAGAATTAAAAAATATTTATTGTATGCATTTACCGGTGTGTATTTAAGGGTTGCAAATGTGGTTTTTGTTAATGTTTCTATTACATTTGACAAAATTTAGATATTTTCATTCAACGTATGCAAACAATACCTCAGGTATCGAGGTTGTCGACTCTGTTTCTAAATTTGGATTGTTTTTAAAGAAAAGCAATCACTGCTTATACAAGACAGGGTTTTTTTGAAGATTATCTTGTTTTTGTTAATTGTTGTTTTACAGAATAATGGTAAAAAAATCTCCATGTGAACATAGTGTAAGAAACCACGTCAACCTTTCGGGCATAAATAAATATTAACGTTGCAACAAAGTGCAGAGACCTCTACCGATGAATCAAATTGCCATCAAAATAATTAAGTGCACGTACAAAGTAGAAAACCGTTAATGAATAGCAAAAATCTTAAAATTTACCATCTTCATTACAAATCTCACAAGAATTGTACTTAATTTCTACCAATAAAATGAGAAAACAAGAGAAAAAATAAAAATCGCATTTAAATGGGTGCAAAATGATGAGATAAAAGTAGGGAAGATGTACTACAGCGAGGTTTCATCAACAAACAATGCGAAGAACCATGAATAATGTAAACAACATCCGGACCAAACAACCCTATTCATTCACGTCACGTTTCAGCCCAAACCCACAATTAGTTTCTTATTTCAGAAGGGAAAAAAAGAGATAAACTAATATGGCCGCCAAAAGAAGGGCGGAATTGTGGGTAAGGAAAAATACAAGGCCTTTTCCCTGTCTGAAAATGACAAAGGAACATCGTAAAGAGAAAACGAGCAATAAAAATAGTCGTAAAAATTACCCTAGTCTAAGAACAAGGGTTGTCGAGACCCTCCATTTTTGGAATTATTTTCAAACAGGTGATGCAATAAATTTTTTCGCTTTTCTCTTTCAAAATAAACTAATTATTTCTCCTTCGTTATGTCGATAATTGGATAATAAATTGTCAACAACTCACCACTTCGGACGACTGGTCGATTTGACCAATGGGCACAGTCCGTCTCGATAAAGACCCCGATCTTTACTAATGTTGACTATGTTGAAAATCACTCTCTGAAAATAGATTTGGAAAAATTAAAAATTTAATATCGCGTATTTTTAAAAATAAAAAAAAAATTATATATAAATGGAAAAGCAATTTAACGTTTATTAGTTCACGTATTTGCCACCAGGTTGAGTTGATGACGTGACAGCGTGGAAATATTGTCGTCCACACGGCGAGAAGCAAAATTGTTTGCAGGAGGCGTCTCCTATCAAATTTGCAATTTACGCTTATTGTTGTCATAATCGGTATCGACTGCACTGACAATAACCCTTAATGCGGATGTGTGTGTAAAAAGAAATAAAACAAGTGAGCGACCAGCCGACCACTGTGTGTGTCGTAATGCAAAAACAATCGTGAGAAAACGAGGGTTGGCAAAACGCTGTGGCAACGAGAGAAAGGTGCGCAACCGACTGCTAAAACACACGATTTAAAAGGGAAAAAAACAACATTCACTCGACATGTAAATCTCATTGAATTGCAAACAATGGTAAATGACCACAGTTCTTAATACCACAAAATTAAGCAAAGAAAATAAACAATGCATCAGTGGTCGGGCACAAGAATGGAGTCCAATGGAGGGGAAAAAAGGTGGCATTAATATTTCAAAACATTAATAAATGGATTGCAACAATGCACAAACCAAACATCAATTTCAAACACTCGACTTGCTCCACACACATATTTATTCAGCTTTATTGAGCTTATGCGTCAGCGCGAGATAGCAACACCAGCAAGCAGCCGCCAGTTGCCATGGAAACCCATCATCAACAAGAGAATCATCAAGCATACAGACAGCACTTCGTTTTTCACAATCCAAACCCCATGACACAACATGCCTATCTATTAAAATTAATGTACACACAAACTTTAAATTCCTTTTTCCCTTTTGCGAGGAGAAAGCCGTGCTGCCTATACTTTTAACCCCATCTTAGATTGCAAAGGTCACCTCAACAATAACAACAAACAGCTCGACCCATCCCATCCCCATCCCCATCCGATACCATTTGATGCGCCAATTTTAACCCTTTTCGACCCTTCCAAACCCGCTTACAACGACCGACCATTGTAGCATATCAACTTTTATTGTTCCTGCAGCCAATGCGACCTCGATCTCGAGTGGCGCCACCTCGTCTACCGCTCAGGTGAATGGAGACGGATCAGAAAAGACCCGAGCAGACAGCATGGCGCCCTATCCAGCCTCAGATGCGAGGTTCCTCTTTATTTTTCCAAATGCCAAAAGTGCTCGAATCAAAACGGTAAAGAAAAGAGAAGAGATGAAGGAGAAAACGGGCAAGAAGGGAGAATGGAAAAGGGGTAAATGTAATGTTTTGGCGGTTAGCGTTAACACTTCATTAATGTTCTTTGTATTAAGAAGGTAAAAATTTATGACACTAATTAAAGTTGGAGAATGGATTTCGGGTTTCAAAGAGTTATTTGCCAACGGTAATTAACTCGTTATTACATTTACGGTATTCCCTAAAGTGCGTGCCCTTGTTGGGTGATTTGGAGGATTTTTTAATTTTTTCTTTCCGTGTAATAACGATATTTCATTCTTAATGAAATTCTCGTACAAAAGTGGAATAATATTTTTTCTAATAACTTGTTCGATACGGTGTGTGACATTTGCTATAACATGGAAACCAAACAAGTCCCTTCCTCCTTTCCTTTGCCCGTTTTCTTTCTCCCACGGCTCGAACGAAAGCACACACCCACGACCACTTGCCATGTTTGCTGATACAATTCCCAATACTGACCGCACCAATGGCCTTTCTATCAATAATAGGCCCGGGTCCCCTACTCAGCGGGGTCAGGAGTCAAACTAATTCCTCGGCTCCATTTTCCCAACTCGTGATTGAGAACCATCTGTTTTTACAACACCAAAACCCCGCTACAAGCAAAGGCGTCTGGTATTTTCCATTAAGCGTCGCTGTACGGAGGCCACTCGACAAAACCGTCCGAGAGAGAGAGAGAGAGAAAAAGAAGGGTAAGGAGAGAAACGGGGGGGAGGTCAGGGGATGGGGTCATCCAGTTGTCACCGGTCTTCATAAACTGACCCTGCACACCCTCACTGATGGTCAAGCCGGTCATCTAAGTCCAGCTATATTGCCAACATCACGTGACTGACAACTCCCCCAGCATCTATACTTGCCATCCCCATAGCAACATCATCTTGAACCGCACGCAGTTGATACCTCATCGTTATCGCATTGTCACAGTGTCGAATGAAGAACAACTCCATCATAAAACCAAAGATATCAAAATGACCAAAATTATTCCTCCTAGAATTTAACGTCCTTAAAAAATTGAAAGGGAGAGGCAAAATTGGGTCTAAGGAAAAAGCAACCGCTCATTTTATCTCCCCCTGACCGCCCATCATTCAACCTACATTTATTCCTGGGGGCTGTATTAGCTAACACTAGCACGGCACGGCAACAATAGCTCTCACCAATTGTAGAGTCGCTTTAGAAACCGAGTACCCGCCCAGGGGCTCCGCAAGATGGCCATAAATGTGCTTCGTGTTCAAACTGGCATTTCTTGCGCGTGCGTCACTGAATGCCCGCAGTCATTTCGCTTGCTGGTATCGGTTAAAGGGGAAGAAATGGAGATAAAATGAGGCCACCCGGCACCCACTCCAACAAACGCCATTTTGATTTTATCCAACACATTGGTCAACCTCGTTCGCAGTTCGCACACAAGAACCAAAACGATCGATTTGCGTTGTCTGAGTACAACAATTCTACGTAAAACCAACACCGTTTTAAGCGTCGATAAACCCGTGTCGAGATTCCCTATCGAAATAAAAAGATATTTCCATCCTTCGTATACGATACGATAGGATGACCAGACCAGCAATTAATTAATTTGCTTTCAAACTCCAGGTCACGATGAGCAATGCCTCGCAAGTAATTCCCACGACGTTTCGACGCGATACCCCAATTTCGATCTGTCACACAACTTCCCTGCATTGTTAAAGCATTGTAAAGAATGGTCGTTGCATGTATATTGTTAAAAAATGGTAATTTTTCATTTGCTAAAATTGTAAAACAAGAAAAAAATAATCAATTACTCCTTAGAATTATCCTTGACAACAGCATCGCATGGGAATTGTTGAAAACATCTAATCAATTGTGCACTCCACATTCAGAGACACACACACACAGACACATCCACATCCACATCCTCACACACCACACCACAGTTTTAGTTAATTTAATGAAATGTCACACCGATACGTTGTAGCAACTCGGATCGATAAAACTAAGACGAAAGAAAAAAATGGGCGCGTTTAAAGCTCACAGTTGGGTTCAACGGGGTTAAATGCTTCAACAATAAAAATTTTATGATAAAATAAATTCGACCATCCGTACTACTGATGTTACAGACAAGAGGACATGCAGCCCAGTAAGGTCGTGCCAAAAGGGTCACTTGACCATGTAAATTTACGACGAAAGGTGGCGCATACCTCGTTACTGATAAGAAAATTTAAAGTCTACAACAAATTGCAATCTTCTAGAAAACTTAAAAGTTTTTTCTTTTTTTCTTCTCACTCTCTCTCTCCGTTTTTTCCCTTTTTCGTTTTTTTACATATAAATGTTAGGAGTTTTTCTTTGATGAGAAAGAAGGTTCAAGTTGAGGTAGCCTAAGGCGTGCGATATGAAGTATAATTTGCCTATCTCAAGATGAACTCATTTACATTACAAGTGCATTGCAACAAAAGAAGAAAAAAGAGGGAAAAAGTCTTTACTTTTGATTGAAACTTGCAAGCCCCAAAATGAAAACCATCTTGAACGAGATGCAGCCTCCGGCAAATATTCTTGTACCTAAGAGGACTACGGAGGCTCGTACAGTCACACGGGCAATTTTTACATGAAATGATAGTGTCTCCATTCCAAAGATAACTCGAGGGAGAAGGAAGATGACAAGAAACCCATTGAAAAAGTCAATCACCAGATAAGATGCGATAGATTAACAAATAAAACCTGATTATTTCGTCACTCTACTTTTTCTTGGTTTTTAATTCACTACGATCTCGACGTTCTATTACTGAAATTCCTGAATATTGAATATATATACATGGGGCTGTAGTTCTAAGGAAAATGGGGTTAGGGCTTGACTGAGCAGAGACTAAATGGTAAGGAATCTAGAGAAGGGAGGCCATCTGGTAAAGAGAAGGTGAAAAACCATTAGGTGGCATAAACTCATAAGGGTTATGTAAATCAAATCAGAATAATTTTGTTCTAGTTATTATAATCACTAAACCCCAAATTTCATATGAGCAAA